>CM060857.1:4385278-4602945 GCA_030737835.1 Acorus gramineus | reverse complement strand
CGACTAATAATATACTTGGTACAGTTTAACGGAATATCCACCTGTACTGAAGATGAAATAAATGAATTGCGCGGCTTGACTGGATCAATGTAATTCAAGAACAAAAAGAGTCGATGTATACTTACATAGTTCCAATTTTTGAGGTATTATTATCCCTTTTGAACTTTAGCAATATTTTGCTCTTTACTTGATTGTTATTGAATCTCACAAGTCAATTATCTAATTTTTAGAATTTTTCTTTTATGTTATCCATGTACTTGCTGCTTTTTACATTACATTATATTGTGATATATGATGCATTTGATTTTTATAATTATTTTTGTCATTTCAGGTAGTTCTAAAATTTATCTACTTTGCGGCTCGGTCGGATAATCTCCTTTTGTATGTAGAATTGCAAGGCGAAGGTCATGGACTGAATTTTTTTTTTTTAATGATGGAAGAAGTAGAAGTTACACTTATTGTGGTTTTCTTTGACTTATAGTTATTTATAATACAATTATGTGTGTGAAACAATACTTGTACAAAGTTTGATTCATATAAGAGGAATGAAAGTATTTTTAATTAGCATTTCTCTTTTGTTGTGTGAATTGAATTGTAAGAGCATGTATAATCAATATATGAAATTGTATAATAGTTAAGTAAATTGTGATTTTTTTATAATTTAAGATCACAAATTGTTTATAAAGCGTGATCTTAAATAATGTAAAGATCACATATTATTTATAACGCGTGATCAAAAATAATATAAAGATCACGGTTCGATCTTCTTAAAATTGTGATCGTTTGGATATGAAATATCACGTTTTATAATATAAGCGTGATCGATTCCTATATAACCATCACGGTTTCTTCCAAAACCATGGTCATTTATCACTTTTGATCACGTTTCCAAACCATGATTAAAAATATGATACAAACAATCACGCCCTCGTAGATCACGGTTCAAAACCGTGATCAAATGTCTTTAATCACAGTTTTAAACCGTGATCATAGTCAGAAATTGTAGTAGTGTCCGAATGACATTATTGATCAGATTCCTATTTATTCACCCAATATAACTCAATACAAAATATCCATTGTACTCCTCACCCACCATTCATCTTGGTCAAAGAACAAAGTGAAACAAAGAATAACCTTTATTCCGGATTTTTATATTTTTACAAACACCAATTATTCTCTGCACAAAAGGGTAAAAAATGGGACCTCTGCTTCATGTTTTTTCAGTCCACAATAGAAAGAAACTCAAGTGAAACTGAGAACCAGAAAACAACACAAGCAACCCACACTACATAATCGGAATTAAAAGAAGAGGTACACAAGACCAGTTCATATGAACTCCGAAGGCTTTTGCTTGACGCCTACATTTCGCTTTAGAACCTCCATGACTGGAACGACATGAAGCACACGAAAATCATATCGAATCAGCATCTGCGCAAACGGTAGTAGCCGAGGCAGTTCATCGAGTAACACCGACATCATTAGAAGATATAATCCAGTCATAAAACACAAGACGATGAGGAAGTTCTGTATCTCGGAGAGAGCATCGTTGGCGGAGCAACCTTGAAGCAGAGGAATTATGTATTTCGCTGAGAAGGTGAGCATAGGAAAGGCTAGTTGGGACTGGAGATCTTTGGCTTCCCCCATTTTGTTTGATACTTGTTGTTTATGATGGGAGGAGGAACTGAATAAACTCTTCCTCAGCCTTGTATATGAATTGGTTGGAATAAGACGCGTTGATCTATTCATATGTCATTGGTAGGATTTGATTTATTCAACATTATCCTTATTTAAATATATAAGTCAAATACTTCCCGAGTTAAAGTCCGCTTGCTCATTATTAAGTTCAGATCACAATCATTAACGCCACTTGATCATTATTAAGTTAGTAGTATACTGAGTATTTACGTCTGGATATGAAATATGGTGGAATAAGAATGAATAGACAAAAAAAATATGTTTGTATGCAAGGAATGTATAGCTGTAGTTATGTCATATGAGTGAGAATAAATTGATATTTGTATTTCAAGTCTTCATCTCGAATTCTGTTACTATTCCACTAGTACAAAGGAGACCATATTAAATCAAACGTTATTCCTTTTTATAGATTAAGGGGACATCCATCTACACAGTAAAAGAAAGTTAATGAGATGATGTACGTGAAGATCCAATAAAACAAGAATAAAAATTGAATAACTAAGAAGATGGAAAATATTGATGTGCCCTTAATTAGGCCACAAGTCCCTACATATATGGACTTAATTGGGCTCAATTAACATAATTTAAGACAAATACAAAATTTACAAAAAAATAAAAAACCTTAATAAATGAACATAATGACCAATTATTTTGAGGTTTTAGAAATCCATAAGAAGTTGGTGGTGGTTACTTGTTTACTTACAAGAAATAGTGAAAACATGAGACATCACTATCCACCTCACTCCCTTGGAATGACGGTATTCATATTTTCCTATTTATTCACCCAGTGGAAAATGATATGTCCAATGCTATGCGCAACTCCATCTATAGCATTCATCGTTTTTTTTTTTAAATATACACTCGTCCATTGAGTTACGTACTGTTATAAAAAGTGAAGTACATATTAAAGTACACATTTTTTTTCTTTGAAAAAATGAAAAAAATAATTTTCATATAGTCTAATAATGTTAATATATATAATACTATCACAGTGTAATGGTGGTCAGATGACAATTTCTGAGTTACATACAAGATTAAAAAATGTACTGAGTGTATCATCACTCTCACCTAATATATCTCTCAAGACAATATCCATTCTACTTCGTACCCCACCATTCATCTTGATCTAAAAGTGAAACAAAGAATATCCCTTATTCCTGATTTTTACTTTTTACAAAAACCGGCCAGTTCTTCTCTGCACGAAAGGGGAAAAACAGGGGCCTCTGTTTCATGGCTTCTCAGTCCACAATTAGAACTCTGAAGTAAAAGAAACAACACAAGCCACCCACACTACACAAGCGGAATCAACAAAAGATGTAAACAAGACCAGTTTCTGTGAACTCCGAAAGGCTCACGCTTGAAGCCTATATTCCACTGAAGAACCTCCATGACTGCGATGACATGAAGCACCCGAAAATCGCATCGAATCAGCACACGCGCAAATGGCAGCAGCCGAGGCAATTCATTAAGGAAAACAGACATCATCAGAAGATATAAGCCAATCATAAAACACAAGACAATGAGGAAGTTCTGTATCTCGGAGAGAGCATCGTTGGCCAAGCAACCTTGGAGAGGAGGATCAAACACTGATATGATGTACATCAATGGATCCCCCAATCATTTGTAAAGTTACTAGAGAACTCATATGTGCACCGAAAGTCCTGACTCTTCATGCATGTGACTCTCAAGTGACTGGTACTACACTAAAGCTTCAAAACTTGTTACATTCGTCATTGTCGCCTGACCTACTACCGTATCTTTATAAGCTATGTGACAATAAACCATTTCATCCATGCACGTTTAGGTTTACAAATAATCACATACTACTGTACCTTTCTAATTAATCTATGTGACACTAAACCATTTGATCCATGCATATATGTTTGGGTGAATTGGCTAATTCCACCCAAATTTACTGCTACTGGGAAAGGATTGATCCTAATTAAAGTTGCTCAAGATAATGTCTGCTTTGATCACCATCAACCTGTGCTCAGGTATAAACAAAGAATACTTGTACCGAAGTTTTTGAGAGGTAGTGTTACGTTGTTAGAGGCCTAAAGAGCATCAGTATAAGCTCCTATCCACAAAATGAACCAGTATACAAAACCTTGCATGTCCCGGCACAAGCATGTCCTCAATCCTTGAATAGATTGATCACTAAGTCCCATATATATGTCTTCAATATACACAATATACACTTTCAAGTTGCCAAAAATGAAATGATTGCGGGTAAGCCAAAAGGCCCACATGACGGCTAGGACAAAAACAGGGAGACCTTTGCCTTCGCACTCCTATCCTTGGTATAAGATTCTGGTTATTCACTTTGTCTTTTAATTTTGACAGCAAAGTCTTTCGAATCAGGCGAAGCTTCGTGTTGATAATTCTTGTTTGATACTGTGTGAATAAACAACAAATAAACAAAAAAAGGATAAGAAAAAGACATGTAGTCTGGGTAGGGAAGCTGACGATACAGGAATATAATTTGTGATGGTAAGCTAATTCGTGGAGGCAATAAACAAACCGAACAAGAATGAAACATCACACAAAAAATACAAGATATAAGTGGAATTTAGTCTAAGCCTAAATCCATGGGGCGAAAACAGAGAATCTATTATAATAGTTAAGATATATTAACTCACAAACTCTCTCTCTCATGGAGTTACCATCTTTTAGAACCCTCTTAACCTCTCTCCTGTGGATCTCTACATTGCATTCAAGTCAAGTCTTGCCATTGAATTCTATAAAGATATTTATAGAGCTAAATAACTTCATTCATGATTAATAAACAAATATTATTCCTTGATTTCAAGAAATTCACTTTAAATATTAATTAAAATAAAATTTTAATTAATATACCAATTAGGTTTCATCCTAATATGGTTTCATTATGACCGTCCGATGTGAGACACAAGATTAAAAAAAAATCCCAACAATTTGTATGTTCCCTGACCACTTATTCAAATTAAAGAACATTTAAAAATCTGAAACTTCTATACAAAAATAAAAATAAATAAAATAAAAACATTTAGTACTATATTGAATGTTCTTCGTAGAGCCGTCACTAATTATATTGTCCGGTTTTCTAGAGAACCAAGAAATTTGGAGTGTGATGGAACAGAAAAAGGAATCTATGATCTATCAAAACGTTAATGACTTTAAACAGCAAAAAAATTATACTGTTCACATTACACATAAAAAAAAATGGACATGAGCTAATATGTAATGTTCTATAGGATGAAGACATGAGCTAATATAATGATAATTTTTTTGTTTAATTCTATTTTTAGTTATTTTATTTCAAAAATGAAATAATAAAATTTTTGTTGTTTTGTTGACAAGATAAGTGGTAGATAAAATGTGAATAATACATTAAATATAGATTAAAAAAAATTAACATACGGTGGTTTAACAAGTGGGGGTGCAATAGTACAATTCTAAGAAGATCTTAAATACAAAGATTAGCTTACTCTCACATATTCTGGTATAATTACACCTACTTCCTATGCAAAACAAACCTTTTTTTTTTTTAATTTATTCACTCATATTAATTTCGCGCTATTTTATATTTATTTTTCTACACTCAATGGTTAAGTGAATAAGTGGTATAGATCTCACCTTACCTTATCATTACGCCATGATAAAAAATAATACTTATATCACATATATAATCTTAAACACAATACAAATCCGATTGAACACGATCAGGGAATTCAAAGTTAGGGTCTTTGGTCTGTTGGACAATGACATTTGGGTTATTGGTGAAGTCACTCAGTTCGTCACAAATAACAATTGATCCTGACCCTCAGTCACTTTGTTTTTCTATTGAAGTTATCAAGCCCTTCAATATACACTCATAAACCCTTCATTAGAAGTATCAACTCACAACGTGTAGCCTCCCACCTCCTCTCATGCAGTACTCTATGTGGACGATCGTTATCTCCGCAGGTTCGCTCCTGAATCTCTTCAAGGCGACTCCCACGGAGGATTTCATCGCGATGGTCTATGCCTTCATTGCTTTCATGACACTCGTCATGGGACTAGGATTCTTTTCAGTGGCACTACGTCGCCAAAACGCGCCTTTATCCCCTGTTGTGGGAATACTGATGTGGGTCACACTCAGTTTCGCATGTGCAACGGCAGCTCTCTGGGTCTCTCTCTTGATGATTGGTGGCTTTTGAGGGTTAGGCTTATCTGTTTGTTATTATTTACTTGTATTTTAGTTGACTTTCACTATGTGGTTATCACATCATCACACTGAAAATCAAATAGTAATAAATGAATGTAAATCTAAAATGAAAAAAATTTCATATCATTTGATGGATTTATAACCACGTGATACTGTGCATGATGACGTGATAACCCTACATGAGTCAAGCAAGATACAAGTATGAATGACAACAAAAGGATGATATGAATCCGACTTTTGAACAATGTAATATATTGTGTCAAGCAGTCTAATGTAACATCCTTTTCCGTGTGTTTTTGGGTTGTACGCATGAATCGTAGAATATGATCTTCAATTTGATGTACTTTTTTTCTCGGTGTCGTGTAATGTACATGCAGTTTCAGTTTAACATGAAATTGTTTTTCTTTTCTAAACTTTAGGTATCAAACTTTTCAGTTCTAACAACTTAACTTTGTACGACCACTCATGGGTCATTCGAAGTTTCCGACGGTGCTCCTGGAGAAGACGACAGTGGTGTCCTCGGCGTTTGCGGTTTACGAGACGGAGGTTTTGACGGTAGGGCTGGCAGGCAAGGGCAAGGAGGAGGTTCGTTTGGTAGCGGCTGAGGTGATTGTGAGTTCATCAGAGAAGGGGAAGAGAAGTATGGGAGAGATTGCAGAGTCCAAGTGTTTGGTTGCGGCAGTGGAGTCTCTGGTGGCCCCTATTGGAATAAATAGAGCACAAAGGAAAAAAAGATTTCTGCTACAGCAATAGATTTATTAAGTGCTGAAAATAAACTTCTATATTAGATAGATTAATTGAAACCAAGTACAAGACATGCCTGTTATATAGGCTTCACAAAACAGAAAAAAACAGAGCATTAAAAAGAACGTGGGATGTTCTCCACCTTCTTCATAATGTGGTTACCCATTTCACTCCACTAAACAACAACTTCTTAAAAACATGGTAACAGAAAAGAAACATTCAAACACACTTTATTAGATAGATGAATGGCTGGATTTGCATCAGCCTTCAATACTCCCCTTTGATGCAAGATCCGTGACACCAAGTGAAGTTCTGAATATCGCAAACTTCGGGTAGGAGAGTGCTTTGGTGAATCCATCAGCTACTTGATCATTTGTGGAGCAAAATTTCAACACAATCATGTCTTCCACAACAGCATCTCGAATGAAGTGGTGACGAAGTTCAATGTGCTTCGTTCTCCCATGGAAAATTGGGTTCTTCGTCATTGAGATTGTAGCCTTGTTGTCGCAATAGATCTCGGTCGCCTCTTCTTGCTTTTGATGCATATCTTCTAGAATCCTTCGCATCCAAATAGCTTGACAAGCGGCTGCAGCAGCAGTGATGTACTCTGCTTTAGAAGATGATAATGCAACAGTGGCTTGCTTCTTAGAACTCCATGAGACCGCTCCCGAACCAAGATTGAAAATGAATCCACTAGTGCTTTTTCTGTCATCTATGAAACCTGCCCAATCACTGTCAGTAAAACCAAGCAATTTAAAATTAGGAATAGGTTTATACCAAATTCCATAACTGCTTGTTGCCCGAATATAGCGAAGAATCCGCTTTGTTGCTCCAAGATGATGCATAGAAGGATTATGCATAAATCTTGAGACTAAGGTGACAGGGAACATAATATCTGGACGAGAATGTGTCAAGTACATCAATCCACCAATCATGCCTCTGAAGAACTTTTCATCAGCCTTTGCAGTTCCATCTGTTAGAGACAACTTCTCACTTGTGTTCATGGGAGTAGAGGAAGTCTTGCAATTCAACATATTATACTTCTTGAGCAAATCTAATGCATATTTCTCTTGAGAAACAAAAATACCATCACTAGTTTGGCAAACTTGAAGACCAAGAAAATAATGCAATAACCCCAAATCAGACATATCAAACTCATGCATCATGCTCTCCTTAAATTCTTTGATAAGAATAACAGAAGATCCGGTGTATATAATATCATCCACATAAACACAAACAATAAGAATACCATTATGATCTTTCACCCTTACATATAAAGTGGGCTCGCTATCACTTCGGTGAAAACCATTTTGCTGAAAATATGAGTCCAATCTGCTGTACCATGCCCTTGGAGCTTGCTTAAGTCCATATAGAGCCTTCTTCAACTTGTAGACTTTCTCCTCTTTGCCTTCAACAATGAACCCCTGTGGCTGTTCAACATACACATCTTCTTCCAAACACCCATTTAGGAAAGCAGATTTAACATCAAATTGAAACACATGCCATTTCATTTGAGCTGCTAATGCTAAAATAAGTCTAACAGTCTCAAATCTAGCAACGGGTGAAAAAGTATCAAAGAAATCTATCCCATACTTTTGAACATACCCTTTGACAACAAGCCTTGCCTTGAACTTTTGCACAGTTCCATCAGGATTGTGTTTCACTTTGTAGACCCATTTCACACCAATTGGAATTTTTCCAGGTGGCAATTCTACCAACTCCCATGTATCATTTTTCTGAATTGATGCAATTTCTTCCTGCATAGAGTTCTCCCATTCTACTTTTCCTTCTGCCTCTTCATAATTCATAGGTTCTGCAATCATAAGAGCAAAGGTGCATGATTCATAAACCTCTTTCAAAGATCGTACCTTCCTTGGAGGAGTATCACTATCAAGAGTAGGATCGATGTTACTGTCCAGGCTAACATGAGTGCTACTGCTGTTGCTCGGACTGATATGAGTGCTCATGCTACTGTCGGGATTGATGTGAGTGCTGCTGCTGCTACTGGGACTGATGTGAGTGCTGCTACTGGGACTGATGTGAGTGCTGCTACTGCTGCTCGGACTGATTTTGACTTCATTCTCCACAAGTGACACATGCTGTTTTTCTCCTTTCCAGTCCCGAAAGCTGTTCTCATCAAAAATAACATCTCAACGGATGATTAATTTCTTAGTACATGGATTATATAAACGATAACCCTTTGTTTCACCACTATAGCCAACAAAGATGCATTTTTCACTCTTCTTATCTAGCTTGGTTCGATCACTAGAATCAATCAATGAATAATCAATGGAACCAAAAACTTTCAAAATACTCACATCGGGCTTTCGTTCCCACCAAGCTTCATATGGAGTCATGTTGCGCACCGCCTTTGTTGGAGATAAGTTTAAGAGAAAGACTGATGTAGCCACTGCCTCTGCCCAGAAATCATTTGAAAGTCGCTTTTCAGTTAACATGCTTCTAGCCATTTCCACAACTGTCCTGTTTTTCTCTCTGCAACCACATTCTGCTGTGGAGTTTTCCGTACTGTTAACTGCCTATGAATACCACTTTGCTTGCAAATAGAGCCGAAGTCATGAGATAAAAATTCTCCTCCTCTATCTGTTCGAAGAGTTTTTATAGCACAACCACTTTCTTTTTCTACGAAAGCTTTAAATTCTTGAAATTTTTCAAAAGCTTCAGATTTGTAAGCAAGAAAATAAACCCAACTCATACGAGTAAAATCATCAGTGAATAAAAGAAAATATCTACTCTTATTCAAAGACAAGGTGTTCATTGGGCCACATATATCTGCATGTACTAGTTCTAAAGGCATCTTGGCTCTCCAAGCCTTTCCAATAGGAAATGAAAGGCGATGTTGCTTCCCATAAATACAACCTTCACAAACATCATCAATACAAACAAAAGAAGGCAAACCAACCACCATTTTTCTCTGACTCAACAATTTCAGCCCATTAAAATGCAAGTGTCCATAACGCAAATGCCATAGCCATGAGTCATCTTTAACATTAGCAACCAATGCACAATTATCAAGACATGCAATCTCAAGAGGAAACATCTTGTTTTCAGTCATATGGATCTTAACAAGAGGCATATCAGATTTTTTACTTCTAATCTCACATATATCACCATGAAATAAAACTGAATATCCTCTTTGCATCAACTGACCCACACTAAGTAAGTTATGGGCTAAACCTGGAATATAGTAAACATCATGAAGCAATCTTTCAATACCAGACTTTTCCTTAAATGCAATGGTCCCCTTGCCTTCAATCTGTACTTGCTTGTTACCACCAAGCCGAACTTTCAATTTCACATATTCATCCATACTGCGGAAAATAGCTCTTTCTCCTGTCATATGATTACTACAACCACTATCTAGGAACCGTATGTTAGTCTTACTTTCTTTGGGGTTAAGATAAGTAAGAAACAGATTACCTTCCTCATGATTCTCTTCTGCAAAATTTGCTTGTTGCTTTGCCTTTTCCCAACATCTTGCTTCCAAGTGTCCATACTTCTTGCAAAAATTACACTGCTTTTCCTTGTAACTCTGCCTTTGGTTGAATTTATCACCATAATCAGATTTGTGGCGACTCATATCTGACCTTCCTCGTCCTCTACCACGACCACGATAGGCACCTCTACCACGGCCTCTACCTGCATGCTTATAATCAGAAGAACTTTCAACATTTTTATCTTTGTTAGATATCTCCACCTTTGACTGAAATGCATGCTCGATATTCTTCTCCGCTGACCTGTTCATTCTTTCTTCATGAGCTAGAAGAGAACCCATCAGTTCATTAAGAGAATAAACGGTCAAATTTTTAGACTCCTCAATGGCAGTAACTACATGATCAAATTTAGCAGGAAGACTTCTCAAAACCTTTTCTACAACTTTCTGATCTGTGATATTTTCCCCAAAAGTCTTCATTTGATTTATAATAACAGAGACTCTAGAGAAAAAATCTTGCACAGATTCATTTCCCTTCATAAAAAGAGTCTTAAATTCTCTCCAAAGAGTTTGAAGTTTCACAGTGGTTACCTTGTTATCTCCATGAAACTCTTGCTTCAAAATAGTCCAAGCTTCCTTTGATTTGGTGGCATTTGCAATGCAAGGAAAAATCGACTCTGTCAACGCCTGTTGCAAAACAAGGAGAGCCTTTGCATCCTTCTTGCGAAGCTCCTTCAATTCATTTGACTTCTCTGCTGATGCCTTAGGATTTTCTGTATCTGCATCGCCATTCTCAACTAGATCCCACAGATCTTGTGAAATGAAAAACGTTTTCATCTTAACACTCCAGAACTTATATTTCTCTCCATTAAAAATTGGCACCAAGGATTGTGAGAGGATAAGAGTATTCATACCATTAGACATGCTGATCTCACACAGAACTTAATTCAAACAGTTCTTGTGCAAGTGAAATACCTTTCCTTGAAAAGTGTCACTGCACCTCTCTAGAAGATCCTCTGCTACAACAATCGATCTTCAAACAACGCCCCACTCGGAGGAACCTGGCTCTGATACCAAAAACTGTTGGAATAAATAGAGCACAAAGGAAAAAAAGGTTTCTGCTACAGCAATAGATTTATTAAGTGCTGAGAATAAACTTCTATATTACATAGATTAATTGAAACCAAGTACAAGACATGCCTGTTATATAGGCTTCACAAAACAGAAAAAAACAGAGCATTAAAAAGAACGTGAAATGTTCTCCACCTTCTTCATAATGTGGTTACCCATTTCACTCCACTAAACAACAACTTCCTAAAAACATGATAACAGAAAAGAAACATTCAAACACACTTTATTAGATAGATGAATGGCTGGATTTGCATCAGCCTTCAATAGCCCCATCAAAGGGTCTAGAACAAATGGGCGTTGAGAAGTCAAGGGCATCAAGTTCAAAGGGGTAGAATCGATCAGAGGAGGCGGTGGCTCTCAAGGTAAGGAGTGCATTTGCGTGGAAACGACACCTGACGTTTCTGTTGGACAGAATGTATGTCCGCCCTCTGAGGGGAACAAGGAGGTCGAGGAGGGTGGGTGGCAGAAGGTGCAGAGTCGATCGAGGAGAAGCAAGGAAGTGCCTGAGTCGTCCAGAAGAGGGGCTATTCATTTCGAGAGGGTTTATGGTGGTCTGTCCCTCCGGGATGTAGTATGTTTTCGCTGCTTAGGAAGGGGACATCTTGTGAGAGACTGTCGTGATCCTCCCCGATGTTGGTCCTGCAAGAGGTCGGGTCACCGCAGTTTCTGTCACGCCCCGGGCGTCCCCGAGACGCGACAAGTGTATATAAAATATCAGCATCTACACAGGAGGTCAATAATATATCATACACAAGCAATCATGACACACAGACAATAAAAGCAGGGCTGACATGATATATACACCAAATGCGGAAGCTAAAACTGAATCTGTAATCAAAACACACTACAGATTCCATACATAATCACATGTCCTGTGAGAGCCAATATACATACAAAGACATCCAAATACAACACAAACGCGTGCCCAAGCACGGAAAATAATACATACAAGCTCAAGGGATGCTGATAGCCTCTGATACTCGCGGGACGTGGCGCTACTCCGCTACTGATGAAGTCCCTCGGGGAGCTCCTCCTCCAGATCCGACTCAGATGACACTGAAGAAAAATATTGTGCGAGGGGTGAGCCACACGCTCAGTGAACGGCACAACCCATGCATCACAGACAATATTGACCACAACCAGATAATCCTTATCATCCACAATACCATTACCAAAGCCTCAAATAACCACAATTCCTCAAACTAGTGGGTCGCTAATGCCAACCCACTACACCCTCACCCTCACCCTCAATGGGTGACCAAGGATGTTGGGACTAACTGCACAGAACCAGCGGGTCGCTTCCGCCAACCCGCTACACCCTCACCCTCACCCTTCAATGGGTGACATAGGATTTTGGGACTTACAATCCAGTGGGTCGCCACATCGCCGGCCCACCATACCCTCACCCTCACCTTCAATAGGTGACCTAGGATGTTGGGACTTAACGGGCAGATAATCATCCATACACAATCTTGTGGGCCGTCGCATCGCCGGCCCACCATACCCTCACCCTCACCTCTCAACAGGTGACCTAGGCTCTTGGGACTGACTAGGTTGTTGGTCACCCTTGGTCCACCGATAGTCTCTCCTCACTCCGTCGGTCATTTGGCCACTCCCATGTTCAGCACAGTCCTTCACCAAATCAGGAGGTGCCTACTACTGGGAGCCCCTGCACGGGACAACCTGTCTAACGCTGAGGTAGTCTCTACACGGATCCAACGAAGGGAACAGAACAGCCTATCCATCGCATATGATCCACTCGGATCCGCAGACAACACATCATAACAACACTAATGTTCTAAATTCCTCAGAACCCACCAGGGCGCATAACTACGATGCGGGGAACATGCATAAGGTTATAACAGGGTGGAATATCGTTGGGGAAAGAAACTCGAGAGGGTAGCGTGAGTTCCCGTTATAGGACACCCCGACAACCAAACAAGGAACACGGTGTACCCTAACCCGGGTCTCACCGCTGTCCTCGCAAGGCCCCTCCCCTATAATATTCACTATAACATGCAATTTAACAAATACTAGCATTTAATTTAATAAATAAACTAGTAGGGCACATGCATCGGTCGGGCTTCCTAACATGGAACCAGGGGACATGCTGCATGGCTCATACACATATCCTAAGGGTGCAAGTCCCTAACATGCAAAGTCTAGGGTAACATGCATTCTACAATTAAATCATGCTCGCATGATATACATATTACACATGCCAATATCTATCCATGGTGCCCCAGGAGAGGTCGGTATACGCCCAAGTGCGTATAACACCTCTCTACTGGGTTGGATTGTCCCACTCACCACTATCGGGGTCGTCGCGCGACCGTCCGTCCAGATCTGCAAGACAGACATTCAATATGGTGAGAACAATACATAAATACTCTAAAATACCCCAAACACACAAAACCCACAACTAAACACCTAACACTCGGGCAAACGTGCACACGATTCGCACGCACGCTAACCCGAGCACTCCGGCTACCACTCGCACGGCCGGCAACCACCCGCACGGCCGGCAACCACCCGCACGGCAGCTCGACCGCCCGGGTGCACCGCCGCGCCTCAGCCAACGCACCCCGCCCACCGCCGAACCTCCCGGGTGCACCGTGCGACCCCTGCGCCCCAGCGCAGCCGCCCGCGCGCACCCCGCACGCCTCGCGCTGGCCCGCGAGCACCCCGCACGCCCCGCGCGCACCCCGTGCGCACCACCTCGCTCCGCGCGCACCCCGCGCGCACCACCTACCTCTACCCGCACGCACCACGCGCGCACCGCCAGCTCCGCCCCGCGCGCACTCCGCGCGCACCACCAGCTCCCACACTGCGCGCACGCCTGCCTCTGCCCAGCGCCCCGCGCGCACGCCCCACAGCGGTGCCCAGCGCCCAGCGCCCAGCACCCTCGGCCAGCACCCGGTACCCGCGACCCAGCGCCCAGCGTTCTGCGCCCAGCACCCGGGACCCTCACCCACCGTCCACGCGCATGCACGCGCAACACGCGCCCAGCGCGCCTGGCAGCACGCGCCTAGCGCGCCTGCCAGCCTGCCCGCGCTGCTGCCCGAGTTGCCTGCCTGCGCGCGTCGCCGAGTGGCCCGAGCACCGCTCGGCTGCACGCCCAGGGCACTGCCCGCCTGATGCCCGAGCGCCCCTGCCCTGCACGCCTGCGCGCCTAGCCTGCCAGCCCGGCCTGCCAGCGCGCACAGCCACTACCCGCAGCCAGCCTGCACCACACGCTTCCCTCTGCACCCCCCAAGCGCACGCCCGCGCGCGCACCCGCGCGCACGCGCTCGCGCGCCCAGCAAACTGGTGCACCTGCTCCCAGCCTACCCGAGCTAGTCCTGCCAGCCTGCCTAGTGCGCACGCCCAGCCCTGCTGGCCCCCAGCGCCAGCCGAGCGCTCGCACGCCCAGCCCTGCTGGCCCCCAGCACCATCCGAGCGCACGCACGCGCGCACGCGCGCGCACGCCCGCGCCAACCCCTGCGCCTGCGCTGCTGCCCTGCCCGAGACAGCAGCCCGCCAGCCCGAGCTGCCCTTCCACCCACCTCCGACCACCACCACAGCCTCCGACCGCCTCCCACAGCCCCCGACGGCAACCCACCGCCGCCAACCTCCACCCAACCCTAGATCCATCCCCCTAGCATACATCTATGCAAGAAAAGAGAAGAAAAGGACCTTACCAAGGAGAGGGAGCGAAGTCCGGTTGCTCTCCGCGCGCCGAAACCTTTCCCAACGGTTCTCTTACGCCCCGATCTATCACGGCCCTCGAAATGGCCAAAAACAGAGGAGAGAGAGGGGAGGTCGGGGAGGCTAGGATCGCCGGAATCGGGATTTGAAAACACCGGAGTGTAGATCGGGACCCGATCTACACTTCTCGTGCTTTAGGTTTTTAGGTTTGAGGGGTCTAGGGGGCTTGAAAGTGAGAAAAAGAGAGAGGGGAGAGAGAAAATGAAAGTGGTAGGGATGATGAATAGTAACTCGGAAATTAGATCCCACCCTTATATAGTGTGCGACTTAAAAACCCAGATACGCCCCGGAACTGTGAAATTTCAGGAACGTTACCGGAATTCGATGAAATTTTTGTGAGAGGTCTAAAATGGCACCAGGACACCAAATATGCAGTTAGATTTCCAATCGGAGTCCTCTAGCTCAGGACGATAGCTAACAGTCCAAAAATTAGCGGTGGTACCGATCGAAAACCGAAAAAAACGAAAAACTGCCAGAACGCTCTAACGGTTACCAGCAGACTAAAAGTGACACATATATAACAGTTTTGTCTGCAAGTTTGAGCCTAGGATGAGCTCTTTGCTGGGTGGTCAGGCTAGACCTTATGGTGGTCCACCCCCATGCCATCCTCCTCCTTGTCGAGTGGAGGTGGAGTGGTCATCGGAGATTCTAGATAGAGCTCGCTCTCTTTGTAAAAGTGTGGTGGCTACCTGGGAGGGAGGTCTCCACCTGCAATCAAGATGGAAGGGGATTCCTTTTGGTTCTGTATGGAAATGTGGCCGGTGCAAATTCTTCGTTCGACTTCCTTCGTCGGTTGCTCGTGACCTTATCCTCACGAAGAGAAATATAGCTGTTGAGGGAGGAGCCATTTCTTTCTCCGAGCCCGTTTTTTCGGATTTGGGTGTTAGGGGATACCAATTGCAAGTTTTACTTTGTGGTCTTCCGATGGTTTGGAGAACAGAGGGGTTCTTCGTAAGGTTGTCGAACCTTTTGGGTACTTAATGAATTATGTCGAAATACTTGATTGTGTGGAGATCTTACCGCCGGCTAAGGTGACAGTCTGGGTCACGAAGGAGACGTTTCCTCCACCATTGCTAGTGGCAGTTCTTGGGGGTTTGGAAGCTCTGGTCCAGGTGGAAGTGCTGCGTTCTTCTAGAACCAACTCCTATGCCGACACGGTGAAGTTCGGTCCTAATGCTGCATCCCGATGGGTCCCGGTTGGTGGTGGTTTCGGTAATGGTGTCTCTGGCTCAACTGCGGGAATCTCATCAGTGTCTCCGGTGGTCGAGTTTGAACAAGGAGAGGGTTCCGGTAGTCTTCCGGTGTCACAACAGACAGTCTCTCGCTCTGAGGTGTTGGCTTACGTGGCATCCTCGAGGGACCCCCGGGTTGCCAGTTGGTCATAAATGATGGAGGATTCATACCTTGCTCTGACGATCTTTCGGCGGGTCAAATCGCAGGCTGCAGTCTGAAACGTAAGCTGGCGTGTCCACCAGTATTAGCTGGTGGCAAGTCAGGAAGTGTTCGAGGAAGGCTGGGTCCTTTTCGTGTGTCGACGGTTGCAGGAGGTAGGGGAGATGGTCAGATAGATGAAAGAAGAAGGGATGTGTCCGTTTATTTCAAAAGACAAGTGGTGGGGTTATTCAAGCCACGCGCATGCAGCTCGGGGGGTCGTAAAGTGGATGGTCGCGGATCTAAAGCCCATTTCTTCAGTATTCTATAGACGTGACCCGTCATGTCCAAAGGGACGAGATCCGACTCGGGTTCATGAAGTGAGATCCGATGTGTGCTCTTTCCACGTGCATACGGATTCTCCTTTTCTACAACCCGTGAAGGTTCCCATGCAACAAGAGGTGAAGCCCATGCATAAGTCAAAGATTAAATCGATAATTGTTTGCTAGCCGGTTCGGGTAGTTTACCACAGCTCCTTTTGTCGAAGGAGGCAGTGACCTCACCTTCGGAGGCGGCCACTTCTAGTCCTTTTTCTCTTGCGGAGGGAAAATCCTCGCATGGAGAGCAATCAGATGGTGGCTTGGCGGTCTCGGAAGAGGAGGAGGTACCTTTAACAGCGCAGGCTTCTGACCTTGCGTTGGTCCCTTTCTCTGAGGGAGTCGAGGACCTGCTGGGGTCTGGGTCGCAGACTCCTAAGGAGGTTCCTTTGCCAGTTTTGGTCAAGCCAGGTGAAGCGGAGTTCCTCAGGTCACCGGGTTGTGAAAAGGCGACGCAGATTGCGGTCATTTTCCAGAATGAGGGAGAAAGGTTCCAGTTCAAGTCTTTTCTTATATAAATCTAAGCAGGAATCCGGCACGAACCTTCCATGTCGCAACCAGCAGAATCTCAGTTGACACTTTGGGCCTGTTTGGATAGGAGTATTGGGTGCTTGGATTGGGATTGAGAATCCCAATCCAGGTCAATAAGTTGTTTGGATAAATTTTAAAAGAGGGATTGGAATTGAGAGAGTGGGATTGGGAATCTTTGATTAGGGGGATTGGGAATCCCTCTCAAGAGGTAGTATTCCCCCAATCCCAATCCAGGTGGATTGAAAAAAAGACATTTTTACCCAGGCTCTTCATCTCCTTTAACACATAATATATATATATATATATATATATTTTTTATATTGTAATCTATGCATTACCAAACACATGATTGAGATTGAAAATCTCAATCCTGTTTTTTTAATCATGTTTCTTACCAAACAAGTTGACATGATTCACAATCCCAATCCATCTGGATTTAGAATCCCATGATTCACAGAATCCCAATCTCACTTGTCAACCAAACAGGCTGGGTTTTTGTTGGATGATTTTGATCAGGGAATATGTTAGTTGTTTTATGTATAAATTTCTTTGTTGGAATATTTGAGGTCTTAATGAGACCCCGGCAAAAAGTCGGCTGTTAGGGAGGTGATCATGGCTCAGAGTATTAATTTAGTGTGCTTACAGGAGACTAAGATGGAAGCTTTCTCTTCAAGTGATCTTCGCTTGATTGGTGGGAACCGTATCGGGGCTTTCGAAGCAAAGGCCTCTGTGGGGGCCTCAGGTGGCATTGTGCTTGCTTGGAATGAGAAATGTTGGAAAAACATTGATCTAAAAGTCTTCAACCTCTCGATCTCGATATTGTTGTAGGACACAAGAACCCATTAGAGATGGATTTGGACAGGGGTTTACGGGCCAAATGCGGATGATCGGCAGGAGGAGCTGTGGCAGGAACTCAGCAATGTAAAGTCTGAATTGAATCATCCATGGTGTTTAATGGGTGACTTCAATGTCACTTGCTTCACTGAAGACCGGAACAGAGTCGGGGAGATCTCGGGGGCAATGACTCGTTTTTCAGAATGGGTGACAGACGAAGGTTTATCTGACGTCCCTTTGTCTAACCAATGCTTCACTTGGAGTAACCTACGTGAGTTTCCCTCCTGTGCACGGTTGGATTGGGTCTTCTTGGATGCCACCTGGGAGGACCGTTTTCCATCGTGCAATCTCAGAAGCATCCCCCGAACCACATCAGATCATTCTCCACTAGTGTTCGACGGGGGAACTGCCTTATTCCAGTCGTTCTATTTCAAATTCAAAAATTCGTGGCTACAATGCGAGCACTTCCGCGAGCTAGTCGAGGCCAATTGGGCTATCTCTATTCCGGCGTTACGTGGGGCGCGGAAGGTGGCTTTCAAATTGAAGCGTCTCAAGTTGCTTCTAAAGCACTGGAACAGGGAACAAAGAAGGACTCAGAGACTTCAGAAGGAAGGCATCGAGTTGGAAGTAGAGCAGTTGGAAAAACGTGAAGAAGTTGCTGTTCTTTCTGTGGCAGAGAGGGAGCGCCGCATTGCCTTGAAAGGGGAGTGGACGTTGATTCTTCTTATGGTAGAACTTAAATGGAGGCAGCAGTCGTGGGAACTGTGGCTCAAAGAAGGAGACAACAACACCAAGTTTTTTCACAAATTGTCAAACCAAAGGAAGCGGACAAACCATATTGGCTCGATTAGGGTTGATGGATCGATTGTGGAAGACCCTCAGCAAATTGAACAGTCCTTTGTTCATTTCTTCAGCCAAGCTTTTCGAAACCCCAGTTGGCAGCAGATTACTTGGAGAGACGAGGATCTTGGCCGTGTTCCTGACCATATGTAACCTTCTCTGGAAGCTACTTTTTCTTTGGAGGAAGTGAAGTCTGCCATCTTTGGGGCTGAAGCAGATAAGGCCCCGAAGCCTGATGGGTTTAACCTTCATTTTTTTCAAGAATTTTGGCAAGTTTCCCATGAAGACCTCTTGGAAATGTTTACAGATTTCTGGTTTGGTGAGTAGGGGATTGGAGCTTTAAACATTACATTTGTTGCTCTAATTCCAAAGAAAGATGGCGCGATGGAACTTGGAGATTTTAGGCCGATCAGCCTCATCAATAGCTCATACACGATGATTGCAAAACTTCTCGCGAACAGACTAAAATTGGTGATTAGTTCCATGGTGGAAGATAGTCAATCGGCCTTCATCCCCGGTAGACTTCTTCAAGATGGCTTCATGGCAGTCCAAGAGTGTTTATCAGCAATTCATAAAAATAAACGACAGGGCATTCTGATTAAACTGAACTTTGCAAGGGCTTATGACAATGTTAAGTGGGATTTCGTACTACATCTCCTCTCCTGTCACGACTTTGAACCCGCCTTACTAAGACTGATCAAAGAGTGCATCTCGACAGCCAAGGCGTCCGTTCTTGTGAATGGGAAACCTTGTGGGTTTTTTCATTTGAACAAAGGGCTCAGACAGGGAGACCCGCTGTCACCGTTATTGTTCACAGTGGTCACTAACGCTCTCAGTTGAATGTTGCGCATGGCAGAAGAAGCAGGGTGGGTAAAGGGTTTGAGCATCTGTCGTGAGGGCCCTTCTCTTTCCCATGTTCAGTATGCAGATGACACTGTGATCCTCTGCGCTGCAGAGGAGACATCCGTCCGGGGTGTTAAATTTGTTTGTCAATGTTTCGAGCTACTATCTGGTCTGCACATTAACTTCCACAAAAGTGCAATGTTAGGCATTAACTTGAGCGAGGGAGTTCTGTCAGACTTTGCACGTATCATGGGGTGTCTTGTGGACTCTTTTCCGGCACAGCATCTCGGGCTCCCTTTACATTTGGGGAAGCTCAAATCGGAGGATTGGGCTCCATTGGTTCAACGGTTTGAAAGGAGACTTGAAGGGTGGCAGTGTAGGGTCTTGAGCTTCGGTGCTCGAATTACTCTTCATCAGTCAGTTCTCTCCAACCTCCCTATATTTTACCTCTCTCTTTTTAAAATCCCGAAAGGGGTTCTTCAAAGACTGGAAGGCAATCAGCGACATTTTCTCTGGAACGGGTCGGGAACGGAGAGGCACAAAGTCCACCTTGTCAAGTGGGACTGGATTTGTAGTAGTAGAAGGGATGGGGGGGCTGGCATTCTAAGCTTAGAACACATTAATACAGCCCTTCTGTGCAAGTGGAAATGGAGATGGATCCAAAACAGCTCTTTTATGTGGCGTCGTATTGTCGAGGCTCGGTATCGAGTCGGGGGTTTGTTGACACATCGATTTCCGTGTGTGACTCCGAGGGTCTCAAGGATTTGATGTGACATCCTCACCGTGACAGATCAGTTTTCAGCGGCTATAAGATGGAAGGTGGGAGATGGAAGATCAGTTTTATTCTGGCACAATCATTGGCTTGGTGATGGTCCTCCTCGCTCCCACTTCAAATGTATCTTTGATCTATCTATGGCACCCTTGGGTCGTGTCGGCCACTTTAGTATGCGCCAAGGTTGGGGCCGCATTTGGTCGATCAATTTGTTTAGAGAGCTTTCGGAGGAGGAAGAGGAAGTCTTTAGTGATATGCTATTGGAGCTCTCTATTACTGAAATTAATGATCTTCAGGATGAAGCAATTTGGAGTCCACAACCACGTCAGGGGTTCTCGGTCCGAAGTTGTTACAGTTGGTTAAGAAGAGATCATCCCCATTTGCAGTCGACGGCGATGAAGTGACGTGAAATTTGGGGTCCCAAAATTCCATTGAAGGTGAAAGCCTTTGTTTGGCTCATGTTTCAAGAAAGAGTGCTCACCAAAACATATAGAGCAAAATGGTCTCTTCAGACGGACACTCTTTGTCCTATGTGCGAGACAGACGTGGAGACCCTGGAGCACCTGTTTGTGACTTGTTCTGTTGCCATGAAACTATGGGATTTACTGAAGGTTACGATGGATTTCAATCTACAGTCTCTATCTCTTCAGGGGCTTTGGGAAGCCGGTCTTAAGCTAAAGTCGACGGGAGACAAAAGTCCACGGGCAAAGGTGTCTCAATCTCTAGTCCCAGCGGTGGTATGGGCTCTCTGGTTGGCTCGTAATAGCAGGATCTTTCGCAATACTAGAGTGTACCCCGAAAATGTTTGGGAATCGGCAGTGTATTTCATCAAGTCTTGGGGGCGGGCATGTGTGGGAGCGAATATCAATTTTGATAGGGGTAAACTAATACTAATTGAGGGATAGTCTAAGTTGGTCATTTAGATTTTTGGAGTTGACAGAATTCTCTTCTGCTATTCCACTTTTGCTGTAACTCTTTAGTTGTATGGAATGCCTAGTTGGGTTATCCCCCAACTAGCTTTGTGTCCTTTTTATTGGGCTTTAGCTTTTAATGAAAAGGCTTTTGCCTACCTTTCAATAAAAATAAAAAAAAACTTTTCAGTTCTCTCATTTTGATGCGGAGTGTTATATATATATAGTCTTTTTTTCACCCCCATTTTTAGTGTCATATACTTTTGTTAGTCACTTGCACTCCATCACTGTAAGTTTTTCATATTTGTTTTTTTATAAATGATTCCATGCATCATATGAGATAATGAATGTTATATTTTAAAAAAAAATTCAATGGTCTCATACTACATTTTGGGTCTACAAAAGACTCTGCCTATAACATTATTCTTGCGGTAGATGCCACTTTGAAGACAAATTTAGATCTTCTCAAATCCTAAATTAAAGGAAAATGATATTTTCATCTCCAAGTGCAATCTTATCTGTAGTCCACATTGCTTTTCTTTTTTCTAAAAAAATTTATACACACTTCCATTAAAGTACACGTTGTTATATGTAATGAAGTAAATACAACTGAGAATATTATTTTTTTTGCTTTGAAAATATTAAAAAAGAAATTTATGTAATAGTACACTATAATAGAACCATATGCACTATGATGCAATGTACGGGGCTACAAAACGAGCTGCAAAACATACTAAGTCTATCAGTGCTCTAAATTCCACTTTGGGAACCAAAAGATGCACCCAGTGCACTGTGGGCTTTAGGCCTAAGCCCACCAATTAAGTGACCAAAAGAAAAAGAGCGCTGATACACGCAGTCCTTTTTGCAGCTCGTTATATAGTTCCATACGCTATGATAACGTAGATATATTACGCTATCATAGTGTATAGGTACTATCATAGTACATGACCCAATTTTTTTTTATTTTTTCATTATGAAAAAAAATGCACTAATGTATCTCAGTAAATATTTCATTTTATATAACAGTATACACTTCAAAAGGTGAGTGTATGATTAAAAAAAAAAACGGGATGGACTGTAATTGGGGTTGCAATGGAGGTTGTGTGTATCTTTTTCCAAAGAAAAATGTCCTCAGTCATTTTTACCAACAAAAATCCAGACCACAAATGTTTTTTTTTTTATATAGTAAACATCATCTAATGAGTTATATGCTTTAATAAAAAATGTATATCGCTCTATTTTGGATATAATGAACCTATTTTTAGTAAGTGTAAGAAAAAATTTAACAATGTATATAAATCATTTAACGAGGTATATGTTTCACTGAATTTTTAACTAGCTAGGTATATAAGACTTTATTTTGGACTGTAAAAAAATATTGAGTGTAACAGCTCCCATGACCAAAAATGCATATTCCTTTCTTTTTATTTTATTTTTTATAAAAAAAAAGGGTCCGGTGCTTGCACTAAGACAATTTTAGATTCATTACTGCAAATCGATGGATGTTTTGTTGTGTTATTGTAAGATTTGATGGATAATCTCGAAAACAAATCAAATGAGACTGAGGACCCTCTCTCCTTATATAAACCATTTTCGTCATAGGCTAACCGCCTTCTTTTAAGTCGACTTAATCAAGATAATCCACACAGTGAAAACGTGGTCTTTTGGGCCACTTAATTAGGTCTTAACACTATAAGTTCACTTCACTTATTGAGTACCATGCATTTTAAAAGGAGTTTGGAAAGATCAATCTTCTGTTGTTCTATCGTCATGGGTTCCGCAAGTTGTTCATGTTCCACGTCGGCACTCACAATCTTACAGTTACGTTATTGCTGAAGGGTCTTGGAAAAAAAAAAAAAAATGGTGTCATTTGCGACATTGTTGTGAATATGGTGGTGGATAACCACCACTTTTCTAACACATAACCTCCCCCACTCTTCAACTCCATAACCCCCTCATTCAACTCCATAACCTCCCCCACTCTTCTATTCCATAACACTCCCATTATTGCCCCACTATCTCCCCCTCACCTCTATAGACTTGTAACTCTCCACCTTTGGGATTCCTCTATGCACCCTATAAATAGAGGGGTTCTCTCTTGTATTCAACCAACAAATATTGAATAAGAAATCTCTCTCTACTTCTCTTCTCTATATACTTGTGTGCTTTGTTTATATACTCTTATGTATTCATATTCTATTTAGTTTATAACACGTTATCAGCACGATCGAGCTCTCATCCATTTCAAATGCTCAAAGGGTTTGTATTCTACAATTTGATTTTGGTAGGTGGTGTAAGAAGACTACACAGGTGAATGATATCTTGGCTATGGATCCTAACATCTAGATTGATTTCATCATATAGGCTACATGTTTATTCATGGCCAATATTTTCTGTTAGTTGGTCTGCTGCATATTCTTTCTTCAATGGTATTTGAGATCATCTCATATATGCATGCTAACCAGAAAATATGTAATGCTTATAAGAATTGACAGCTTGATTATTTTTCATTATTTTCTCATTTAGAGAAATGAATCGATCTCTCATTATTAAAATTGTTATCTCAAGCACTATGTTATGTATTTAAATAAATACCTGAATTTTAAGCTTTCACAGATTGTTATGAAGATGCACTTTGTCACATATACATTTTAATTAAGCACTCTTAAGCTTCTCCAATGCACGATAAGCTCTTTGTTAAAGAAAAAGGCTTGTATCGATGGGTTCTTAATGATCTATATAAAAAATATACTCCTTCTTGATGTTATGATATGATTAATTTATAAAAATTAGTATGCAATTTTCTCATGCAACAGTATGCGGCATCTATCATTTGATTATTTATTTTTCATGTAATTGTTTCATGTTTGTCATCTTTTATTAAAATTTAAATATTATACATCTATGTGTAGAACCAGAAGTTCTCAAAAATATCAATTAATTTGATATTTATATTTGATTTGAAATTCATTTTAATGTTACAATGTCATGTGTCCCTATAGGATCATACAAAAATTGTAATTACATGGATCCCTGAAGGACCATGTAGAAGTTATGAATAATGTGTTCCAATAAGATCATGCAAATTTTATTCTATCCCTGAAGGACTACAAAAATTATTACATGGATCCTTGAATAATCATGTAAAAGATATGATTAAAAATATCCCTGAAGGACTATGATTATATTGTATCCATGAAAGATCATACAAATTTTATTTTATTTTATCCCTGAAGGACTGTACAAAAATTATGATTATATGAATCTTTGAAGGATCATGTAAAATTTTATTTTGTTCTATCCCTGAAGGACTATACAAAAATCATGATTGTTCGTGTCCCTGTAGGACCAAACAAAAGTTATATGATATATTTTTTGGGTCCTTGAAGGACCAAATAATAATAATAATAAAAAAAGATCCATGTATCCCAGCAGGAACATGTAAATTATGATTAGATTTCATCATCATCATCATCATAATGAAGAGGATTTAAAGATTAATACCTCATTGACAAAGGTCCACCGGCCATTATGCCTCAAATATGCTCCAGTTGTAGCAATATTGAGAGCATCAATTTTATATATTCTCGTTGCCGAACAACGATTTTTTTTTAAAATATCATATAACTCAACTCAATGGCATAGCATCATTACCCGAAGTAAATGCATTTCATTTTATGTTCGCCATAGAGGTTGTGATCATGAATGATAAGATCATGATTTATATAGTTGAGAAAGCACAACAATCATAAAGTTTGTAAAATATCTCAAATTACTAGAAGTGATTTGCTATTAAACAAAAGCATAATTGAAGGCAAAAGTTGCATAACAAACCCCTATAATGCAAAGGAAAATTATTGTCATCTATTTGGTATTTCATAATGTTATATATGTGTCACTTTTTGGCCTGTTGGTAACCATTGGAGAATTTTAGCAGTTTTTAAAATTTTTACTTTTTTCGATCGTAACCGCAAAATTTTGGACTGTTAGCTATCGTCCTGAGCTAGAGGACTCCGATTGAAAATCTAACTGCATATTATGTGTCCTGGTACCATTTTAAGCCACTCATGAAAATTTCATCGAATTCTGACAACGTTTCTGAAATTTCACAGTTCCGGGGCGTATCTGGGTTTTTAAGTCGCTCACTATATATATGTGGGATCTAATTTTTGAAATCACTATTCATCATCCCTACCAACCTTTCCCTCTCTCCTCTCTCTCATTTTTCTCCCTTTTTGAAGGCCCTAGACCCCTCAAACCCAAAAACCTAAAACCTAAGAAGTGTAGATCGGGTCCCGATCTACACCCCGGTGCCTTCAAATCCCGATTCCGACGATCCTAGCCTCCCCGTCCTCCCCTCTTTCTCCTCTGTTTTGGGCCATTTCGAAGGCCGAGATACATCAGGGCGTAGGAAGACCTTTGAGAAAGGTTTCGGTGCGCGGAGAGCACCCGGACACCCCTTCCTCACCCTTGGTAAGCTTTCTTTCCGTCTTTTTCATACTTAGATGCTTGATAGGAGGGGGTTTTTGAGTTTGGGAGGTGGTCGGCGGCTGTGGGAGGTCGTTGGGGGTGGTTGGGGGCGGTCGAAGGCCGTCGGAGGCCTTTGGGTGGTGGTGGAGGTGCTCGGGCAGTGGGCTTCTATTCCGGGCAGCAGGCAGCAGCGGCAGCAGCGCAGGCAGCGCGCGGGCTAGACGCGCATGGGCGTGCGCGTGCGCGCTGGCGTGCGCTCGGGGGAGCGGGTGGCCAGCAGAGCGCGCGTGCAGGGCGTGCTGTGCGCGAGGAGCTGGTCGTGCGGGTCTGTGCGCGAGGAGCTAGTCGTGCGGGTCTGGTGCGAGGAGCTGGTCGTGCAGGGCGTGAGTGCTGGTCGAGCGGGTCTGTGTGCGAGGAGCTGCGTGCGGGTGCACCGGGAGGAGCTGGTCGAGTGGCTGGTGCAGGGAGAGTGTGCGAGCGGAGATGCGCGCGGAGTGCGTGCTAGGCGCGCTGGACGGGTTGGCGATGCTGGGCGTGCGGGTGCTGGGGGTGATGGCCGAGGGCGGTGTGTGCAGAGAGGTCGTGCAGGGTGCGCGCGGGGCGCGGCGAGGCAGCCGTGGTGCGCGCGGGGCGTAGCAAGGCGGCTGTGGTGCGCGGGGGGCGCGGCGAGATGGCAGAGGTGCGCGCGGGGTGCGGCGAGGCGCTGCGCGCGGGGGCGTGCGGGGTGCTCGCGGGCCGGCGCGAGGCGTGCGGGGCGCGCGCGGGCTGCTGCGGCGGAGCGCAGTGGACGCGCGGTGCCCCGGGTGGTGCGGCGGCGTGTCCAGGTGGCGGGCAGGGGCCCGGCGGGGCGCGGGGTGCGTGGGCCGAGGCGCGGCGGTGCCCCGGGCGGTCGGGTGGCCGTGCGGGTGGTTGCCGGCCGTGCGGGTGTTTGATTTGGGATTTTGGGTATTTATTTGTGTATGTTGTGTATTTTGGGGTATCTGTGGATTATACTCACCAGTTAATACCCTGTCTTGCAGATCTCGACGGACGGTCGCGCGTCGACCCGACTTCCGGTGAGTGGGACAACCCAACCCAGTTTGGGAGGCGCTACATGCACTTGGGCGTGTACCGTCCTCCCCTGGGGCAGATAGTTAGTATTAACTGTTTATTATACTACCTGTAAGCATGATGTGTGTGTAGAATGCATGCCGCCCTAGACTTGTATGTTAGGGACTTGCACCCTTAGGATTTGTGCATGAGCCGTGCATCCTGTCACCCCGTTATCATGTTAGGAAAGCCCGACCTGAGCATGCGTCCTATTAGTTTGATTTATTTAATTAAATGCAAGCTTTAATATTGTTAGCATGCTTGGGAATATAAGGGGGCCTTGCGAGGTTAACATTGAGACCCGGGTTAGGGTACTCCGTGTTCCTCGTTTGGTTGTCGGATGTCCTACATCGGGACCTCAGGTTACCCTCCCAAGGTCTCTTTTCCCCTTTATGTTCTATTTATTTCCCCGCATCCTGGTTATGCGCGCTGGTGGAATTCTGAGGAATTCAAGACATTAGAGTTGTAGAGATGTGCTGTCAGCGGATCCGAGTGGATCATATGCGATGGATAGGCTGTTCTGTTCCCTTCGTTGGATCCGTGTAGAGACTACCTCGACGTTAGAAAGGTTGTCCCGTGCAGGGGCTTCCATCAGTAGGCGCCTCCTGATTTGGTAGAAGGACTGCGCCGAACGTGGGAGTGGCCAAACGACCTACGGAGTGGGGAGAGACTATCGGTGGACCGAGGGTGACCAACAGCCTAGTCAGTCCCAAGAGCCTAGGTCACCTGTTGAGAGGTGAGGGTGAGGGTATAGTGGGCCGGCGATGCGACGACCCACAGGATTGTGTATGGATGATTATCCACCCATTAAGTCCCAACATCCTAGGTCACCTATTGAGGGTGAGGGTGAGGGTGAGGGTATGGCGGTTCGGCGATGTGACGAACCCCCGGATTTGTGATGTTTATGCCGCTTTGGGCTATTGGCTTGATTTAAATATGGTTAATATGAACTGTATGCATGGGTTGTGCTATTCACTGAGCGTGTGGCTCACCCCTCGCATAATGTCTTTTTCAGTGATCACTGAGGAGGACTTGAAGGACCCGAGCGACTACACCAGTAGAGGAGTAGCGCCACGTCCCTCGAGTTTTGAGGCCATCAGCACCCTTCTCTTGTTGTATGTATATATCTCTGTGCTTGGGCACCTAGTTGGACTTTGTATGGATTGTATTTGTGTATATATAGACATGTTGGCTCTCACAGGACATACGATTATGTATCGAGTCTGTAGTATGTTTTGATTACAGACTCAGTCTTTTAGCTTCCGCATTTGGTGTATATATTATGTCAGCCCTGCTTTATCTGTGTTGTCATTTTGTGTTGTTGAGTATGTTATTGATTCCTGTTACTGATATCATATATACACTTGCCGCGTCCCGGGGACGGCCGCCCTGGGGCGTGACAAAAGTTGGTATCAGAGCCTGGTCCTGTCAGAGCCAAATGTCTTCTTTTTCGTAGAGATGAGTCCTAGGATTTCTATATGCGTATTCTGATCCTAGTGTCTGGTTTTCTTAGGTTGCTGATATGCCTCCTCGCAGAGGACGGCGCGGACGTGGTCCCTCTCGACCCTTGGAGGTCTCCGGACCTGCCAGAGTCGAGGATGCTATTGGTGAGTCCTCAGCCGAGAGGCCAGATCAGCGCAGGAGCCTCCTGCCTGGGAGCGCGCGTTTGCGCGGTTAGCAGATTTGGTAGAGACCCAGACGAGGGTGTTGGCAGATCAGGCACGGGAGATACGGGAGCTGCGGGCAGCCCGCGAGGCAGTACCGCAGGTTCCCTTGGCGGCAGATCCGCCTGTGGTACCTGATACACCCCCAGTCCCCGTGGTGGAGATTCCGGCGGCCAGAGTTCAGGATCCTCAGGAGAGGGAGATGGGGCTAGAGGCAGCAGCGAGAGTGCAGCAGAGTGGCCTCTCAGCCTTTTGAAGCTCCATCCTCCCGAGTTCCAGGGTCAGACGGAGGACCCCCTTGCTCCAGAGAGATGGTTGATGGAGGTGGATACCATCTTCTCGACGATGCTTTGCACAGACCGTCAGCGGGTCTCCCTGGTGACTTTTATGCTGAAGGGTAGCGCCGCCGACTGGTGGGCTACTCGATCAGTAGACATCCCAGAGGGATTGGAGCGGCTCACATGGGCGGGGTTCAGGGGATATTTCTTGGAGGAGTATTTCCCCTTCTCGACGCGACAGATAGTGATGTCCGTCGCTGACTACTCCACGCGGTTCACGAGGCTGTCCCGATTCGCTCCAGCTCTGGCGATGGACGAGGAGATGAGGTGCCGTCGATTCGAGCTCGGTCTCAGCAGTGCCATCCGAGTGCACGTCACCGCCCACGCTTTCACGAGGTACTCCGACTTAGTGTCTCGAGCGAAGACCGTCGAGAGAGACCTCGGGATCCAGGTGCGGGCTCCGACCCCGACAGACCAGAGGCCACCCAGAGGCCAGGACAGAGGGCAGCGGAAGAAGAAGAGGGCCCGCTTCGAGCAGTCAGCGGCTGCCCCTCTTCCAGCAGATGTGGTGCCAGCGCGAGGTCTCGCACCCATCGCAGCAGTGCCAGTCCAGACGAGGCGACCGGAGACGAGGCGCTGTTATCACTGTCAGCGCGTCGGGCATATTCTGTATAATTGCCCCGACGCTGGCCGACCCGCAGTGATGCCCCAGCAGCAGCAGTTGCAGCAGCGGCCGTTCCAGCAGCCGTTTCAGCAGCAGCGCCAGCAGCAGCAGCCTCAGCGCCAGCCGCAGCAGCAGCCTCAGCGTCAGCAGCAGCAGCCACAGGGTGGCCGTGCTGATCAGAGGAGGCAGCCAGCGCAGCAGGCGAGGCGTGCCCCTGCTCCTCAGCCTCAGTTCGTCCAGGGCCGAGTGGCAGCGCTTTCGGCAGAGGAGGCCCAGGCATCAGGCAGCGTGGTCAGAGGTACTGTTCAGATCTCCCAGCTTCCTGCTTATGTACTATTTGATTCCGGAGCCACCCACTCGTTCGTGTCTCCCGCTTTCGCGAGACGGACGGGTGTGGCGTCCGCTCCTCTAGATGCTGTATTAGAGGTATCATTGCCCGTGGGAGACCGGATTCTCCTCAGTTCGGTGTACCGAGGGTGTACAGTGACGGTTGCGGGGCATGAGTTTCCGGTGGAGCTGGTGGAGCTTGCGATGGCGGATTTTGATGCCATCCTGGGGATGGATTGGCTTGCAGCTAGTCATGCCAGCATCGACTGTTTCGCCAAGTCGGTGTCGTTCCACCTTCCTGGTCGGAGGTCTTTCCAGTTCGTGGGCGATCGAGACGTAGCTCCTTTGGGGTTCGTGTCGTCCATGCAGGCGTGGAGACTCCTTCAGGGTGGGTGCGAGGGCTTTCTGGCTTATATTGCTCTGGAGGATGCACCGCTGCGGGCAGATATCAGTCAGACTCCGGTCGTGGCAGAGTATCCCGAGGTTTTCCCCGATGATCTTCCGGGATTACCGCCGGATCGCGCGATCGAGTTTGAGATCAATCTGCTTCCGGGGACCGAGCCGGTTTCGAGGGCTCCGTACCGGATGGCTCCCGCAGAGCTGAGGGTGCTGAAGGAGCAGTTAGAGGAGTTGCTGGAGAAGGGCTTCGCACGTCCGAGTGTGTCTCCGTGGGGAGCCCCTGTCCTGTTCGTCCGGAAGAAGGACGGTTCACTGCGGCTGTGTATTGATTACAGGCAGTTGAATAAGCGGACAGTGAAGAACAAGTACCCGTTGCCGCGGATCGACGATCTGTTTGACCAGCTCCAGGGAGCGTGCGTCTTTTCCAAGATCGATCTCCGCTCGGGGTACTACCAGTTGAAGATCCGGGAGTCAGACATATCGAAGACGGCCTTTCGCACCCGGTATGGGCACTACGAGTTCAGAGTACTGCCATTCGGGTTGACGAACGCGCCGGCGGCCTTCATGGATCTGATGAACCGGGTATTTCGACCCTTCCTCGACTCCTTTGTGGTAGTATTCATCGATGATATATTGGTGTACTCGAGGAGTCTTGAGGAGCACGCTCACCATCTTCGCACTGTCTGGGAGACTTTGGCCAGACATCAGTTGTTCGCCAAGTTCAGCAAGTGCGAGTTCTGGTTGGAGCGTATGGCCTTTCTGGGCCATGTGATTTCCGGTGAGGGTATAGCTGTGGACCCGGAGAAGACGCTCGCCGTGTCGAATTGGCGTCGACCGTCGAACCCCACTGAGATTCGGAGCTTCTTGGGCTTGGCGGGTTATTACAGGAGGTTTGTGGAGGGTTTCTCCAAGATAGCCGTTCCTCTTACCCGCCTCACTCGGAAAGACGTTCGGTTCGAGTGGTCCCCTTCTTGCGAGGAGAGCTTCCAGGAGCTGAAGCGAAGACTCACCTCAGCGCCAGTTCTTACCCTTCCATCTGGGAGTGGTGGGTTCGCAGTATACACAGATGCATCGCAGTTGGGTGTGGGTTGCGTCCTGATGCAGCACGGTAAGGTGGTGGCTTACGCGTCTCGTCAGTTGAAGCCCCATGAGCAGAACTACCCCACCCATGACCTCGAGTTGGCTGCGATCATATTTGCGCTGAAGATGTGGAGGCATTATCTCTACGGAGAGGAGTTCGAGCTCTTTACTGACCATAAGAGCTTGACGTATCTGCAGTCTCAGCCGGAGCTCAACATGCGACAGAGGCGTTGGGTTGAGTTCCTGACAGACTATGACTGTGACATCGCTTACCATCCGGGTAAGGCGAATGTCGTTGCAGATGCGCTCAGTAGGCAGCCCCTGGGCATGGCCGCCCACATGGCTGTCCGTCGTTGGAGGCTTCTGGAGGAGGCCGCTTGCTGGATCAGTGTTCGGGAGACCCCTGCGGGTGGCTTTTTGGCCAGGCTGGTGGTGCAGCCGGTTCTTCTCGACGAGATCCGCACGGCTCAGGCTCAGGACCGCATTTTATAGTCCTTTCTGAGGGCGTCGCCCGGGGCGAGCGTCAGGACTACCAGATTCACGCAGACGGGATCCTGAGATTCAGAGGCCGAGTGTGCATCCCCGACGACGCAGAGCTGAGGCGGAAGATTCTGGACGAGGCCCATCGCTCGAGGTACACCGTGCACCCTGGTGGCACGAAGATGTACAGGGGCCTTCGTCGCGGCTACTGGTGGCGCGGGATGAAGACGGATATCGCCCGTTTCGTTGCCCGGTGCCTAGTATGCCAGCAGGTGAAGTCGGAGCATCAGCGCCCTGCGGGGAAGCTGCAGTCCATTGAGATCCCTCAGTGGAAGTGGGAGCAGATCACCATGGACTTCGTCTCGGGTCTGCCGAGGTCACGTTCGGGTCGCGATGCCATCTGGGTGATCGTCGACCGGCTGACGAAGTCTGCTCATTTCCTCCCCATCCGACTCACCGATTCTCTGGACACCCTGGCGCAGTTATTCGTCTCCGAGATTGTCCGACTCCATGGCACTCCAGTCAGCATCATTTCTGATCGAGACGCGCGTTTCACTTCGAGGTTCTGGCGTAGCCTCCAGCACGCCCTTGGTACGAACCTCCATTTCAGTACAGCGTTTCATCCTCAGACGGACGGCCAGTCGGAGAGGACGATCCAGACCCTTGAGGACATGCTGCGGGCCTGTGTACTCGATTTTGGGGGCAGTTGGGAGAGGCACCTTCCGTTGGTGGAGTTTGCCTACAACAACAGCTACCACTCGAGCATCCGGATGGCTCCCTACGAGGCACTTTATGGCCGCAGCTGCAGGTCCCCCCTGTGTTGGGATGAGGTCGGAGAGCGCCAGCTAGAGGGACCAGAGATCGTTCACCAGACCTCCGAGATGGTGAAGACGATCCGCGAGCGTATCCGAGTCGCTCAGAGTCGTCAGAAGAGCTACGCCGACCGCCGTCGCCGTGAGCTCGCCTTCGAGGTCGGTGATCATGTGTTCCTGAAGGTGTCCCCGATGAAGGGCATCTTCCGATTTGGTGTGCGGGGCAAGCTGAGTCCGCGTTTCATTGGGCCGTTCCTCATCCTCGAGCGAGTTGGGGAGGTGGCCTATCGCATAGCTCTGCCCCCACAGTTGGCTCAGGCCCATGACGTCTTCCACGTCTCGCAGCTGAGGCGATACGTCCACGATCCTGCTCACATCATCCCGTTCGAGCCGCTCGTCTTCGAGCCGGACTTGTCTTTCGTGGAGCAGCCGATTGAGATCATGGACCGCCGCGAGAAGAGGCTCCGCACCAAGACCGTCCAGCTGGTCAAGGTGCGATGGCAGCACCGTTCCGGTGCCGAGGCCACCTGGGAGCTCGAGGACGCCATGCGTGACGCGTATCCGCATCTTTTCCCTTCTTAGATGTTCTTGTATTTATTTTGAGGACAAAATTTCCTAAGGGGGGGAGAATGTTATATATGTGTCACTTTCTGGCCTGTTGGTAACCATTGGAGCATTTTAGCAGTTTTTAAAATTTTTGCATTTTTCGATCGGAACCGCAAAATTTTGGACTGTTAGCTATCGTCCTGAGTTAGAGGACTCCGATTGAAAATCTAACTGCATATTATGTGTCCTGGTACCATTTTAAGCCACTCATGAAAATTTCATCGAATTCCGGCAACGTTTCCGAAATTTCGCAGTTCCGGGGCGTATCTGGGTTTTTAAGTCGCTCACTATATATATGTGAGATCTAATTTTCGAAATCACTATTCATCATCCCTACCAACCTTCCCTCTCTCCTCTCTCATTTTTCTCCCTTTTGAAGGCCTTAGACCCCTCAAACCCAAAAACCTAAAACCTAAGAAGTGTAGATCGGGTCCCGATCTACACCCCGGTACCTTCAAATCCCGATTCCGACGATCCTAGCCTCCCCGTCCTCCCCTCTTTCTCCTCTGTTTTGGGCCGTTTCGAAGGCCGAGATAGATCGGGGCGTAGGAGACCTTTGAGAAAGGTTTCGGTGCGCGGAGAGCACCCGGTCACCCTTCCTCCCCTTGGTAAGCTTTCTTTCCCTCTTTTTCATGCTTAGATGCTTGATAGGAGGGGGTTTTTGGGTTTGGGAGGTGGTCGGCGGCTGTGGGAGGTCGTCGGGGTGGTTGGGGGCGGTCGGAGGCCGTCGGAGGCCATTGGGTGGTGGTGGGAGGTACTCGGGCAGTGGGGTTCTGTTCCGGGCAGCAGGCAGCAGCGGCAGCAGCGCAGGCAGCGCGCGGGCTGGACGCGTGCGGGCGTGCGCGCGGCGTGCGCTCGGGGGAGCGGGTGGCCAGCAGAGCGCGCGTGCAGGGTGTGCTGTGCGCGAGGAGCTGGTCGTGCGGGTCTGTGCGCGAGGAGCTGGTCGTGCGGGTCTGGTGCGAGGAGCTAATCGTGCAGGGCGTGAGTGCTGGTCGCGCGGGTCTGTGTGCGAGGAGCTGCGCGCGGGTGCACCGGGAGGAGCTGGTCGAGTGGCTGGTGCGGGGAGAGTGTGCGAGCGGCGATGCGCGCGGAGTGCGTGCTAGGCGCGCTGGACGGGTTGGCGGTGCTGGGCGTGCGGGTGCTGGGGGTGATGGACGAGGGCGGTGTGTGCAGGGAGGTCGTGCAGGGTGCGCGCGAGGTGCGCGCGGGGCGCGGCGAGGCGGCCGTGGTGCGCGCGGGGCGTAGCAAGGCGGCTGTGGTGCGCGGGGGGGGCGGCGAGATGGCGGAGGTGCGCGCGGCGCGAGGCGCTGCGCGCGGGCCGGCGCGAGGCGTGCGGGGGAGTGAGGGGTGCTCGCGGGCCGGCGCGAGGCGTGCGGGGCGCGCGCGGGCTGCTGCGGCGGAGCGCAGTGGACGCGCGGTGCCCCGGGTGGTGCGGCGGTGTGTCCAGGCGGCGGGCAGGGGCCCGGCGGGGCGCGGGTTGCGTGGGCCGAGGCGCGGCGGTGCTCCCGGGCGGTCGGGTGGCCGTGCGGGTGGTTGCCGGCCGTGCGGGTGTTTGATTTGGGATTTTGGGTATTTATTTGTGTATGTTGTGTATTTTGGGGTATTTGTGGATTTTTACTCACCAGTTAATACCTTGTCTTGCAGATCTCGACGGACGGTCGCGCGTCGACCCGATTTCCGGTGAGTGGGACAACCCAACCCAGTTTGGGAGGCGCTACATGCCTTGGAGCGTGTACCATCCTCCCCTGGGGCACATAATTAGTATTAACTGTTTGTTTATAATCCATGCAAGCATGATCTATGTGTAGAATGCATGCCACCCTAGACTTGCATGTTAGGGACTTGCACCCTTAGGTTTTGTGCATGAGCCGTGCATCCTGTCACCCCGTTATCATGCTAGGAAAGCTCTGACCTGAGCATGCGTCCTATTAGTTTGATTTATTTATTCAAATGCAAACTGCGATATAGATTAGCATGCGTCCTACATCGGGACCTCAGGTTACCCTCCCAAGGTCTCTTTTTCCCATTTATGTTCTATTTATTTTCCCCGCATCCTGGTTATGCGCGCTGGTGGAATTCTGAGGAATTCAAGACATTAGAGTAGTAGAGTTGTGCTGTCAGCAGATCCGAGTGGATCATATGCGATGAATAGGCTGTTCTGTTTCCCTCCGTTGGATCTGTGTAGAGACTACCCCGGCGTTAGAAAGGTTGTCCCGTGCAGGGGCTTCCATCAGTAGGCGCCTCCTGATTTGGTAGAAGGATTGCGCCGAACGTGGAAGTGGCCAAACGACCTACGGAGTGGGGAGAGACTATCGGAGGACCGAGGGTGACCAACAGCCTAGTCAGTCCCAAGAGCCTAGGTCACCTGTTGAGAGGTGAGGGTGAGGGTATGGTGGGCCGACGATGCGACGACCCACAGGATTGTGTATGGATGATGATCCACCCATTAAGTCCCAACATCCTAGGTCACCTATTGAGGGTGAGGGTGAGGGTAAGTGGTATGGCGGTTCGGCGATGTGACGAACCCCCGGATTTGTGATGTTTATGCCGCTTTGGGCTAGTTACTTGATTAAATATGGTTAATATGAACTGTATGCATGGGTTGTGCTATTCACTGAGCGTGTGGCTCACCTCTCGCATCAAATCTTTTTCAGTGAGCACTGAGGAGGACTTGGCGGAGGAGCGTCCCGAGAGACTACACCAGTAGCGGAGTAGCGCCACGTCCCTCGAGTTTTGAGGCCATCAGCACCCTTCTCTCAGTTGTATGTATATATCTCTGTGCTTAGGCACCTAGTTGGATCTTGTATGGATTTTATTTGTGTATTTATGGACATGTTGGCTCTCACAGGACATACGATTATGTATCGAGTCTGTAGTATGTTTTTGATTACAGACTCAGTCTTTTTAGCTTCCGCATTTGGTGTATATATTATGTCAGCCCTGCTTTTATCTGTGTTGTCATATTTGCTGTTGTTGAGTATGTTATTGAACTCCTGTATACTGATATCTTATATACACTTGCCGCGTCCCGGGGACGGCCGCCCTGGGGCGTGACATATAAACTTGGTCGAAGGCTCCAGAAGGGCAGATATCATGTTATCAAGAGATACAAAATTTTGTATCAACGATGCATTGTATTCATGTAGATCCAGAAGAAGTCCACTGAAGATACCCATCTCAACATATGCCATTTTTAAATTATGGAGTATCTATGCATTAATAATGCCCCATGCCAGAAGCATACATTAGAAAAGCTTTATGTGCTCTCCCAAGGGTTATTATAAATATCCATATTTACTCATATATACTAGAAGTTCTATGATCTTTATGATTTGACATGACCGTCTCGGATATCCATGATACACAATGCGTTGAACTATTCATTTGGGTATATACTAAAGAACTAGAAGATTCTTTTGCTCGATGATAGTTTTTACCGCATGATTTGTGGATTTTCATTTTAATGAGACAATATTCCCGCCGTTAGGGGGAGGGAAGAACGTACCTGAAGTATGATCTGTTCTTGAAGAACAACGAGAATTATCATGGAATACATCCACTCTGTCTTATCTAGACTCACGTACTGCTCAACGTGAAAATCAAATTCCTAATGCACGCCAGATGCGTGATAGACCTATAGGTTCAAAAAAAAAAAAAAAAAAATTCAGCTCCCCAGAAGTGGAGATCAAATGAAAAATCATGTTCTAATAATGCTCCAGAAGAAGTTATACATAATGTTTCAGAAGAGATTATGAACAATAGATCCACTTTCTCTAAAACTCTAGAAGAGTATAATGTCCATGAAGAGAAACGAGTTCCAGAAGTGACTACACAAACTCTTGAAGAGGAAAAGATTGTCATTTTGATGAGACAATATTCCCGTCGTTAGGGGGAGAAAATCCATCGCCAGAAGAACGATGTGAACTTACATGGAAAACTCCATCTTTGTCTCATCTTGATCCTCGCACTAATCAATGTGAAACTGAAGTGCAAAGAATCACCCATCTTCAAAGAATTGCGCATCAATTGCCAGATGCATTCAATGATGCAGCAAAAGTGATGAAATCACATATTCCAGCTGCTAATACTCCAGCTCAAATTAATGTTCCAATAGGAAAAACTGTTAATATGCCGGCTAATGAATCAACAAAAACACGCCTGAAGCGTGGAAGACCTATAGGCTCAAAAGATTCAGCTCCCCGAAGGAGAAAAACAATGAAGAATAATTCTCTAGAAGAGTATGAAACACTTGAAAGACCCACAATAATAACTCCTACAGAGGAAGAAGTCCCTGAAGTGACACAAGTCCCTGAAGAGACTGACGTCCCTGAAGTGACGCCCGTGCATGAAGAACAAGTACATGGAAATGAAGAAATTTCCATAAATTATGCAAATTCACAAATATTGTGGGGTCGAAAGCAAGTGCTTGTTGATGATATATTCTCATTTGCAGTAGCTACAGAAATCATTTCAGATAATGATTTAGAACCACGTTCAGTGGATGAATGCAGACGAAAAAATTGTTGGCCACAATGGAAAGCTGCTATTCAAACAGAATTGGATTCACTTGCAAAACACCAAGTATTTGGACCAGTAGTCCTAACCCCTGAAGGTGTTAAACCAGTAGGATGTAAATGGGTGTTTGCGAGAAAACGAAATGAAAGAAACGAGATTGTTAGATACAAAGCTCGTCTTGTGGCACAGGGTTTCCTGCAGAGACCTGGAATAGATTTTGAAGAGACATATTCTCCTGTGATGGACACAATCACATTTCGGTATTTAATTAGTCTTGTAGTCTCAGAAGGACTTGACATGCAGCTAATGGATGTGGTTACTGCATATTTATATGGAAAATTAGATACCGACATTTATATGAAAGTTCCTGAAGGACTAAAATTGCCTGAAGCAAAACCACGAAACATGTACTCAATCAAGCTAAGATGATCCTTGTATGGGTTAAAGCAATCTGGACGAATGTGGTATAACCGTCTTAGTGAGTACATGGAAATGAAGAAATTTCTATAAATTATGCAAATTCACAAATATTGTGGGGTCGAAAGCAAGTGCTTGTTGATGATATATTCTCATTTGCAGTAGCTACAGAAATCATTTCAGATAATGATTTAGAACCACGTTCAGTGGATGAATGCAGACGAAAAAATTGTTGGCCACAATGGAAAGCTGCTATTCAAACAGAATTGGATTCACTTGCAAAACACCAAGTATTTGGACCAGTAGTCCTAACCCCTGAAGGTGTTAAACCAGTAGGATGTAAATGGGTGTTTGCGAGAAAACGAAATGAAAGAAACGAGATTGTTAGATACAAAGCTCGTCTTGTGGCACAGGGTTTCCTGCAGAGACCTGGAATAGATTTTGAAGAGACATATTCTCCTGTGATGGACACAATCACATTTCGGTATTTAATTAGTCTTGTAGTCTCAGAAGGACTTGACATGCAGCTAATGGATGTGGTTACTGCATATTTATATGGAAAATTAGATACCGACATTTATATGAAAGTTCCTGAAGGACTAAAATTGCCTGAAGCAAAACCACGACATGTACTCAATCAAGCTAAGATGATCCTTGTATGGGTTAAAGCAATCTGGACGAATGTGGTATAACCGTCTTAGTGAGTACTTAATAAAAGAAGGATATGTCAATGATCCAATATGCCCCTGTATATTTATTAAGAAAACGGAACTCGGATTTACCATTATTGCAGTATATGTTGATGATATTAATCTAATTGGAACTCCTGAAGAGCTCGAAAAGGCTTCCGAATATCTGAAAAAGGAGTTTGAAATGAAAGATCTTGGAAAAACAAGATATTGTCTCGGCTTGCAAATTGAGCAAAGTTCAAATGGGATACTTGTTCATCAAACAACATATGTTGAAAAAATCCTGAAGCGTTTTAATATGGACAAATGTCATCCATTAAGTACTCCAATGGTAGTAAGGTTACTTGACCCAAAGAAAGATCATTTTCGTCCAAAAGAAGATACTGAAAATCTTCTTGGTCCTGAAGTACCATATCTTAGTGCAATTGGTGCCTTATTATATTTGGCCCAATGCACTAGACCTGACATTGCATTTTCAGTTAATTTATTGGCCAGATTTAGCTCTGCACCAACTCGAAGGCATTGGAATGGTGTGAAGCACATTTTTCGTTATCTTCGTGGAACATCAGACATGGGTCTATTCTATGCAAAGGATTTCAATAATGGTGCACAACTAAAGGGTTATGCAGATTCAGGATATCTTTCAGATCCTCACAAGGCTCGCTCACAAACAGGCTATGTATTCACTTGCGGTGGCACAGCAATCTCTTGGCGATCTACGAAACAGACTTTGGTCGCCACGTCTTCTAATCACTCTGAGATTCTTGCACTCCACGAAGCAAGCCAGGAATGCGTGTGGATAAGGTCTTTGGTTCATCATATTTGTACTGCATGCGGACTATCTCTCATTACAGATGTTCCAACAACTATATATGAAGACAATGCAGCATGCATTGCTCAAATCAAAGGGGGATAGAACGAAGCATATTTCTCCAAAATTCTTTTACACTCATGAGCTCCAGCAGAGACATGAAATTGATGTTCAACAAATTCAGTCAAAGGACAATCTTGTAGATTTATTCACTAAAGCTTTGTCGACATCAACATTCAAGAAGCTGGTGTATAAAATCGGGATGCGACGAGTTTGCGACCAAAATTCTTGAAATCTTGTACTTATGAGGGGGAGTAATTTTGATGACATTTTGTGAACTGTACTCTTTTTCCTTCGCCTAGGTTTTGTCCCATTGGGTTTTCCTGGCAAGGTTTTAATGAGGCAGTGTCAAACGCATACACTATTATACGATTAAGTTACATTGTACTCTTTTTCCTTCGCTTTGGTTTTTTCCCATTGGGTTTTCCAAGCAAGGTTTTAATGAGGCAATTTTCTTAGCGTGGTGGTCATCCAAGGGGGAGTGTTGTGAATATGGTGGTGGATAACCACCACTTTTCTAACCCATAACCTCCCCCACTCTTCAACTCCATAACCCCCTCATTCATCCATTTGCGACATTTGTTTTAAAAATGGTGTCATTTGCGACATTTGTTTTTACGACTGTGTAAAAAACCGGCGCAAATAATTACATTTGCCACAGTCAAAGTTAAGGCTTTTAATAGTTGATATTTTTTACTGCAACAAGAGAAACTAATATATTTTACGACATTTTTTCATCGGAGGGTCGCAAATAATGTACTAGCCACAATTGTTTTTCTTCGTTCGTTGTATATTATGACAAGCACCGCATTAAAAAAAAAAAAACCTCACTGAAACCTAAATTTTTTTCTCCACCTTCGACGCTCCAACAATGGCGAGAACTAGGGTTTTACAAAACAACCCTCCCCCAATACGATATCCCCAAGAAAACCCTAGAAAGCGATGGCGGAAAGAAACGAAGGCGTCTGCTTCGTCTCTACCTCTCTTCCCCTCCACATATTCGAAGCGCCCCTCAATCGGCCCTGATCGAGCCCCCTCCGCCATCCATCTCTTTCTTTGCGGCCACCGCTGAAGCAGAGACTCTGCTCTCTGTCTTCTCAACCGAATTATCGCGGCAGCTCCACCAGTCTGGACCGTATTTAGCCGCATCGAACCCCCATCACTGACTCCGCCGTAACATAGAGTGGACTCCGCATTAGATGAGGAGAACCCGCTCAAGCTGGATTCAGAGGAGCTCAACGACTTGACGTGGCGGCGGCGGCGGCGACGGAGACAACGCAAGATGTCTTGCGGTGGATGACGACGGGTTGTCGGGGCTTCTCGATCGTCCGTTTTCGGGACTCCGGTTCGGAGAGCTTCATCTTCCTGAGTGGCTCCTCATCGCATCGGTGGCTGTTGCCACACTTGAAGGGGTTGCAGAGATGGTCTGTGAAGAGGATAGCAAAAGGTGAGGAGGGAGAGATTGTTGTTTTGGGGATTCACGATTTGTGTTTTTTTTTTATGGAGGAGGAAGGCACAATGAGCAGATATAGCAATCAATGTGTTTGTTTTGCCTATTCTATCAATTATCATTTGTTGAATGTTTAATTGTGAATAACACATGGTCTACCTTAAACATAGCTAAAGATGCTTGCATAATTTTGGATGTGGCAAAGATATTAATCTCCCAAACATAGCTGATTTCTTTGTTTATTTTTCCTGTTCTATCAATTCTCACTAATATATGTGCTGAATTTTATCTTTTAAGCCTCTAAAATCTGATAGATTATGAAAAATGCATTGAATGTGCCCATCTTTTCCTATCTCAGGTATGTTATTGATGCAATGAGGGTCTATGATGATACACATCATGCATTTCTGAATACATGAAGAAGTTCAAAGTAAGTATCAACTTTTCTAGCTAGTTTATCAAGAAGTTCCAAGTGCGATGAGGGCCTTTACATGTGGTAGATTCTGATGTTTTTATTTTATTTTATTTGAGAGAAGATGGGATATTTTTCATAACTCAAAAGAAAGAATACCTCGAACTCTAATGGATTATTTATGTATGATGTTTTCATCAATAAAATTCTCAATGGATTATATATGTAGACATGTGTTTGGCTTCTTATTTATAAATGGTCCCTTAGTTCTTCTTCTGAGAGCTTCTTCTTCTTCTTGATGATCCTCAGGTTGCCAAGAAGGGCCTTAGCAAACAGTCCGCATATATGGTTAAGCAATGCTTCATGTGCCGATAACAAAGTCTTCATGCGTTCTCTTCTAGCGAAGGTCTGTATTCTTTAATCAAATCTATAATCAAGCCATTGAGAAGATACCTGCCATCATTTCATAGGCCTCCATGAACATCGTAAATATGCTCTATAGGATTGGTGAACTATAGTTTTTTTTTTATTATTGGTAATTGAGAACTATATATTGCTATGAATAAATAAATGTACAAAATGTGCAAGAGTTACTTAGGTTCTAAGAGTGAAAGATTAAGCCAAACAGAGGGAAAGATGACTATGATCGACTATGATCACCATGCATCCTGCCTAGCTCTTTCCCCTCCCTTAGAAGATGCAACATTGTAAAAGAAACTACATGAAAAGCAACATTTAAATGACAGCTTAGACCAAAAAGATATATGATTGTCGGGGTTGTCATCTACTTGCAGCGGGAGTATAGAATTCCCATTTTATCTGATTGTATTGAATCTTCCAACTCAGGCCATACAAGATGGGGAGGGATCACATGCTCACCCATTTGCTATCGTCTTGATGCCAAGATGTCCGCTGGGCTATTACCTTCGCGATAAATGTGTGTGATCTTCCATTTTTCTAAGCATTGAAGACCTTTTGTTAGCCTCCTCATCAGTCTAATAGCAGACCATGGCAACTGACCTTTGCCTTTCACCCAAGCTATAGCTGTTGTGGAGTCACTCTCAAACCATACACTCTTGTAACCTCGCTGAATGCTTAGTGTTAGACCCGCTTCTATTCCTCGCAGCTCTAGAATATTGATTGATGGGAGGGGGGATCTGCCAGCAACTCCAACAATGTAGTTAGATGCGGAGTCCCTTAGTATAGCTCCATAGCCTCCACGCTCCTCCGAAAGGGACCCATCAATATAGCCTCCACGCTCCTCCGAAAGGGACCCTTGGTGAACTATAGTTGGTGTTCTATGGGATTTGATTGCTTTTTTATTTTATGGTTCTTGCCCTTCAGTTGAGTAATCACTTACCAAATTCTACCTGAAGGAGAGCAAATGACCTTTTGAAAGTATTATCAAATTTTATGTCCAAATTTATTTGGATCATAAATAACAGAGCAATTTATAACAAAGTTGGTCACTGTTTTTTCTAACTTTGTTTCAGGTCCTGACAGTTTGTTTTGATAATGTGGGTTGGTTTAAATCTCTCATTCATTTTTTTTTTTGAAATAAGGTAGATATTGCTACCAAACTTGTATTGCTAGAAGAATGGTTACAACTCTGAATTGGAGGTGAGAGGGTAAAGAAAGACATGAAAAAGCAACATAAAGCCAATGCAAAGTAAAAAATTAGTGAATGTGATCCCAAGTAAACGGGGTGTCTACCGGTGTTATATTTGTGTCACTTTTAACCTGCTGGTAACCGTTGGAGCGTTCTGGCAGTTTTTCAATTTTTTTCGGTTTTCGATCGGAACCGCTAATTTTTGGACTGTTAGCTATTGTCCTGAGTTAGAGGACTCCGATTGGAAATCTAACTGCATATTTGGTGTCCTGGTGCCATTTTAGGCCTCTCACGAAAATTTCATCGAATTCCGGTAACGTTCCCAAAATTTCGCAGTTCCGGGGCGTATCTGGGTTTTTAAGTCGCACACTATATAAAGGTGGGATCTAATTTTCGGATTACTATTCATCATCCCTACCAACCCTTCTCCTCTCTCCTCTTCTCCATTTTTCTTCCTTTTGAGCCCCATAGACCCCTCAAACCTAAAAACCTAAAACCTAGGAAGTGTAGATCGGGTCCCGATCTACACCCCGGTGGTTTCAAATCCCGATTCCGGCGAGATTAGCCCCTCCGGCCACCCTCTCTTCTCCTCTGTTTTGGCCCATTTCGGAGGTGGGAGTAGATCCGGGCGGTGGAAGCCTTAGGGGAAAGGTTTCGGCGCGCGGAGAGCGTCCGGACTTCCCTTCCTCCCCTTGGTAAGCCCTATTTCCCCTCTTTTCTTGTTTAGATGGATGTTAGGAGGTGGGTTTTGGGGTTGGGTGGAGGTCGGCGGCTGTGGGTGGCCGTCGGAGGGCTGTGGAGGTGGTCGGAGGTCGGTGGGTGGTGGTAGAGGTGCTCGGGTAAGGGTGGGGGGTGGTCTCGGGCAGCAGGTAGCACCGGCAGCAGCACAGCAGCGCAGCAGGCTGGGCGCGCGCGTGCGTGCCCGCGGGCATGAGCGTGCTGGTCGAGCTGGGCGTGCGGGTGCTGGGCGCGCGGGTGTGCTGGGCGTGCAGGCGCTGGGCGTGCTGCGCGCGGGTACACCCGAGAGGGCTGGTCGAGCGGCGAGGTGCTGGGCGAGCTGTGCGCAAGGACCTAGGCGAGCTGTGCGCGAGGAGCTGGGTAAGACTAGCCGGGTAGGCTGAGAGCAGGCGCACCAGTTTGCCGGGCGCGCGAGCGCGTGCGCCCGGGCGCGCGCGCGGACGTGCGCTCGGGGGGTGCAGGGGGAGGTATGCGGGTAGGCAGGCTGTGGGCTGTGCGCGCGGGCAGGCCGGGCTGGCAGGCTGGGCGCGCAGGAGAGCTGGGCAGGAGGTGCTCGGGCATCAGGCGAGCAGTGCCGGGCGTGCAGGCGAACGGTGCTCGGGCCACTCGGCGACGCTTGCAGGCAGGCAACGCGGGCAGCAGCGTGGGCATGCTGGCAGGCGCGCTGGGCGCGTGCTGCCAGGCGCGCTGGGCGCGTGCTGCGCGTGCGTGCGCGTGGGCGCTGGGTGAGGGTCCCGGGTGCTGGGCGCTGAGCGTCGGGTGCTGGGCCGCGGATACCGGGCGCTGGGCTGAGGCGCAAGCGTGCGCGCGGTGCAGTGGGTGCGAGCGGGTGATGCGCGCGGGTAGAGGCTGGTAGGTGCGCGCGGAGAGGGGGCTGGAGGTGCGCGCGGGGTGCGCGCGGGGCGAGACGCCGCGCGCGGGGCTTGCGGGGTGCTCGCGGGCGAGCGCGAGGCGTGCGGGGTGTGCGCGGGCGGCTGCGCTGGGGCGCAGGGGGCGCGCGGTGCACCTGGGAGGTTCGGCGGCGCGTCCAGGCGGCGGGCGGGGGCCCGGCGGTGCGCGGGATGCGTTGGCTGAGGCGCGGCGGTGCACCAGGGCGGTCGGGTGGCCGTGCGGGTGGTTGCCGGAGCGCTCGGGCTAGCGTGCGTGCGGGTCGTATGCACGTTTGCCCGAGTGTTAGGTGTTTAGTTGTGGGTTTTGTATGTTTGGGTATTTTAGAGTATTTTATGCATTGTTCTCACCTTGTTGAATGTCTGTCTTGCAGATCTGGACGGACGGTCGCGCGACAACCCGGATAGGGGTGAGTGGGACAATCCAACCCAGTAGAGAGGCGTTGTACGCACTTGGGCTTATACCGACCTCTCCTGGGGCACCATGGATTTATATTAACCTGCAGTAATATGTAATCCATGCTTGCATGATTTAAATGTAGAATGCATGCTACCCTAGACTTTGCATGTTAGGGACTTGCACCCTTAGGATATGTGTATGAGCCATGCACCATGTCCCCTGTTTTCATGCTAGGAAACCTCGGCCTATGCATGCGTCCTACTAGTTTATTTATTAAATTAAATGCTAGTGTATGTTAAATCGCATGCCTTAGATAATATTATAGGGAGGAGCCTTGCGAGGTCAACATTGAGACCCATGTTAGGGTACTCCGTGTTCCTTGTTTGGTTGTCGGGATGTCCTGTATCGGGACCTCATGCTGCCCTCCCAAGGTTTCTAGTCCCAATAATATTATATGTAATGTTGTATGATTAGTATGATTATTAGCATGTTAGTGAATATTATAGGGGAGGGGCCTTGCGAGGACAGCGGTGAGACCCGGGTTAGGGTACTCCGTGTTCCTTGTTTGGTTGTCGGGGTATCCTATATCGGGAACTCACGCCGCCCTCCCGAGTTCTTTCCCCCAATGATATTACAACCTTGCTTTTATTGTTCATGTTCCCCGCATTTTGGTTATGCGCCTTGGAGAAACTCTGAAGAGTTCATGGCATTTGAGTTGTAGAGATGTGTTGTCGGCGGATCCGAGTGGATCATATGCGTATGGATAGGCTGTTCTGTTCTCTTCGTTGGATCCGGTAGAGACTGCCCCAGCGTTAGAAAGGCCGTCCTTCGGAGGACCCACATCAGTAGGCGCCTCCCGATGATTGTGACGGACTGTGCTGAAGTTGTGGGTGGAGACCAAGCGGCCTACGGAGTGGAGGAGAGACTATCGGTGGACCAAGGGTGACCAACAGCCTAGTCAGTCCCAAAAATCCTATGTCACCCGTTGTAGGGTGAGGGTGAGGGTGTAGTGGGTTGGCGATGAGCGACCCACTGGATTTGTGATTGGATGATTATCAGTCCCAATAGCCTATGTCACCCATTGATGGGTGAGGGTGAGGGTGTGGTGGTTCGGCGAGGTACGAACCACTGGATTATGTTGTTATGTCTTAGAGGCTGGATAAATAATGGAATTGTGGTAAATATTGTCTGTGATGCATGGGTTGTGCTGTTCACTGAGCGTGTGGCTCACCCCTCGCATATGTTTTTCCCCAGTGGTCACTGAGCCTGAGCTAGAGCCAGAGCAGCAGTTGGAGCTTTCCGAGGGATTCCTTCAGTAGCGGAGCAGCGCCACGTTCCGCGAGTACCAGAGGTTATCAGCATCCCTTCTTGACTGTATGTATTTGATTTCCGTGCTTGGCACGTGTTTGTATATGTTCAGTTGTATTTGTGTATATTGGCTCTCACAGGACAGATGATTGAGTATCGAGTCTGTAGAATGTTTATTTACAGACTCAGTCTTTTGCTTCCGCATTTGGTGTATATATCATGTCAGCTCTTGTTGTATGTGTGTCATTCTGATTATTGTGTATGATATATTATTGACCTCCTGTGTAGATTCTGATATTATATATACACTTGCCGCGTCCTGGGGACGGCCGCCCTGGGGCGTGACAACCGGATCGCCATCACTGTTGTGCCTGTGTCATTTGGAGCGCTCTGTTTGAAGATTTTGGGTACATAATTTTTTTTTCTAAGATATGTATTTCCAATTTTCCATTTGGATTTGATTTTGTAAAAATCCAAGATGAAGAGATTTAATTCTGATTTTGTTATGAGATGTCCAGTTTTGAGTTGGCTTTCGCACAGAGGTGGAATTAGATCAACTGGATTCTTGTAGTAAAAGTTATGGGTATTCTTCCAAGTGTACCCCGGGGATCGAAATTCTGGCAGCAGCCCTGTTCCATGTTTGGCTCTAAATTCGGAATAGCTGGAGAGGTTATTTGTTCATGTCATAAACATGAAAGTTGTAGATAATCTTCTTAGCTTTCCATCGGTTTTGGAATTGAGCCATTCGGAGCTATATCGAGGAAGTTATGGCTGTTCCAGTGAAGCTTGCGCTGAATTTCTAGTCGGAGGGCGACTTAGTAAATTTTCCTTAAGATATTTGATAAATATCTCTCTCTCTCTCTCTCTCCCTCCCAATGTTGTCGACAACATTTCTGGTCCCTCTCTTTCTCTCTTTTCCTTGCCCACCAAGTGTTTGATGGAGGGCCTCAAAGAGGAGGAGAAGGTGGAGGAGGAAGTGGTGGTGGGTTGTGTTGTTGTTGCTTGTTTCTTCCCTTCTCTCAAGCTCTCTTTGCATGATCTCCCCCCCTGTTTTGCTGCCATAGAGGGCTGAAGAGGAGGCTGAGGAGGCTGAGTGGTGGTGGTGGTGGTGGTGGTTCCGGGTGGCGGCGTTTCGGTGTGCGAAGGGCCCCGAACCTCCCCCTTTCTTTTCCCTCCCAAGGTGAGCTCCTCCCCTCCTTTTCTTGGTTTTCTTGGCTTGAGGGGTTGGTTGGGAGGTCATGCATGTTGGGTAGGTGTGTTAGGGAGTGTGTGAGGGGTTGGGATGGGTGAAAATGAGCTTGGAGTGGGCTAAGCGCGAGCTGGGCGCGGTCTGCGCGCGTGCGCGCGCAGGTGCGCGCGCAGGCAGTGCAGTCGGGCGCGCAGGCGCACGCGGGCGCGTGCGCGCGAGTGCGCGCGGGTGCTAGCGCGAGCGGGGGTGCCAGCGGGGTACGCGCGGGCGTGCGCGCGAGCATGCGCGCGCGCGGGCAGGGCGCCTGGGCATGTGCTTGGGTGCTGGGCAGGGCACCTGGGCACTGCGCCTGGGTGCTGGGCAGGGCGCCTGGGCATGCGCCTGGGCGCGGTGCTGGGGACCAGTGCGCGCGGTGCTGGGGGCCAGTGCGTGCGCGTGCTGGGGCGTGCGTGCAATCCGCGTGCGTGCAGCAGTGCGTCGGGGCGCGCGGGTAGGCGTGCAGCAGTGCGTCGATGGTGCCGGGGTGTGTGCGTGCGTGCGCATCCGTGCGTGCGCGTGTGGGGGGCGCTGTGCGCGCAGGGCGAGCAGGCGGTGCGAGCGGGGAATGTGTGCGGGGCGCTGCGCTGGGGCGTAGTGCGTGCGGGTGCAGGCGCGGTGCGCGCGGGTGCACCCGGGGGCTGGACGCGCGGTGCGCGCGGGCGTGTGCGTGCGTGCGCTCGAGCGTGCGGCGTGTCCGGGCGTGCGGGCAGGGGCTCGGCCGTGCGTCTGGGCGTGCGGGCTGGGGCGCATCTATGCGCCTGGGTCGGGTGGCCGTGCGTACGGTTGCCCGGGGGTTCGGGAGTGAGTCGGGTGCTCGGGCTCGCGTGCGTACAGGCCGTATGTACGCTTGTCCGAGTGTTGAGTATTTTAGAGTATTTGTGGATTTATTTGTGTGTTTTACTCACCGTATTGATTACCCTATCTTGCAGATCTTGACGGACGGTCGCGCGACGACCCGACTATCGGTGAGTGGGACGATCCAACCCAGTAGGGAGGCGTTACATGCACTTGGGCGTGTACCGTCCTCCCCTGGGGCACCATAGTAAATATTAACCTGTTTAATATGAAGACTATGTAAGCATGATAATCTGTAGTATGCATGCCACCCTAGATTTGTATGCTAGAGACTTATACCCTTAGGACCCGTATAAGAACCATGCACCCTGTTATTATGTTTCCATGCTAGGAAAGCCCCGACCGATGCATGTTCCCATTTAGTTTAATTTATTTAAATAAAATGCGAGCACGTGATTATTAGCCTGTCTTAGTGAATATTATAGGGGAGGGGCCTTGCGAGGACAGCGGTGAGACCCGGGCTAGGGTACTCCGTGTTCCTTGTTTGGTTGTCGGGATGTCCTATATCGGGACCTCACGCTGCCCTCCCAAGGATTCTTTCCCCGTTAATATTCCACCCTTGTTAGTGTATTATCTGTTCCCCGCATCCTGGTTATGCGCCCTGGAGGAATTCTGAAGAATTCATGACATCCGTAGAGTCTCCCTTCTCTGGATTAAAGGGCCTTGCGAAGTCAGCGTTGAGACCCGGGCTAGGGTACTCCGTGTTCCTTGTTTGGTTGTCGGGATATCCTATATCGGGACCTCATGGTGCCCTCCCAAGGTTTCTTTTCTTTAGTTAAGGAATTCAGCGGATCCGAGTGGATCATATGCGATGGATAGGCTGTTCTGTTTCCCTTCGTTGGATCCGTGTAGAGACTGCCCCAGCGTGATAAGGCCGTCCCTTCCGAGGGCTCCCATCAGTAGGCGCCTCCCGATATTTGTGACGGACTGTGCTGAAGTTGTGGGTGAAGGCCAAGCGGCCTACGGAGTGGAGGAGAGACTATCGGTGGACCAAGGGTGACCAACAGCCTAGTCAGTCCCAATATCCTATGTCACCCGTTGTAGGGTGAGGGTGAGGGTGTAGTGGGTTGGCGATGAGCGACCCGCTGGATTTGTCTATCGATGATTGTCAGTCCCAATATCCTATGTCACTCCTGTTGAGGGGTGAGGGTGAGGGTGTAGTAGGTTGGCGATAGCGACCTGCTGGATTGGTGTAGTTAGTCCCAATATCCTATGTCACCCATTGAAGGGTGAGGGTGAGGGTGTAGTGGGTTGGCGATAAGCGACCCACTGGTTTGTAGAGTTGTTGCCATTTTGTGGCTTTTAGTGATGAGATTGTGGAATAATATCTGATTGTGGTTAATATCGCTGTGATGCATGGGTTGTGCTATTCACTGAGCGTGTGGCTCACCCCTCGCATAATTATTATTCTCCAGTATTATCTGAGCCGGACTTGAAGGAGGAGCTCCCCGAGGGATTTCATCAGTAGCGGAGTAGCGCTACTTCCCGCGAGTGCCAGAGGCTATCAGCACCCCTTTTTTTTATTGTATGTATTATATTCCGTGCTTGGGCACGCGGTTGTATTTTATTTGGATGTCTTTGTATACATTGGCTCTCACAGGACAGATGATTGTGTATCGAGTCTGTAGTATGTTTTATTTACAGATTTAGTCTTTCGCTTCCGCATTTGGTGTATATATCATGTCAGCCTCTTTGTTGTCTGTGTGTCATTCTAGTTGCTTGTTTATGGTATATTATTGACCTCCTGTGTAGATTCTGATATTATATATACACTTGCCGCGTCTCGGGGACGCCCGGGGCGTGACAATCACCACCGATGAAAATCCCCGAAACTATGTTACAACAATAATTCTTTCCCCGTGGAAGGCCACACTTCGGGCCCCCGTGATACTCCGGCCCCATTGTACAATGAAAGTCGCCGTCATCTTCCAAATGTTTTCCACATAAACTCGAGACGCGTTAAAAACCGCGTCTTTGCCAGCGCACCAGATCGACCATGCTCCCGCAACAACCACCGAACGGAGGACCTGTCTCTCGACCTTGGAGGAACCCGTGCATTTCAATAACCTGCCAGCCTCCCAAAGCTCCTCGATCAATTGCGCGTTAGCGCGTAGCACCGTTGTTTCCTTCACCATCTTCCAGAATTCTTTTGAGACCCTGCAAAGACAATATAGATGCACCACCGTCTCGAGTTCTTTGCCACAGAAAACACAAGAAGCCGACTACGTGGGGCACCATCTGGCTCTGTAAGATTTTGTGAGTAGCCTCTTCCACACTAGTAACCATAGGAAAACTTTAACCTTCAAAAGTGTCTTGGTCATCCAAAGACACGCGAATCGATCCCAGCCCTGCAAGGTCACTTCAGGCATCCTACGCAACCACTGGTACCCTGATTTGACATAGTAGCCCTTCGATTGATTCAGAGTCCAGCATGGGCAGTCTTTGTGTTGTTGTGTGTGCATGGAATTGAAGAGGGCAAGGGAGAGAAGCTCATGGTTGTTTGTTGGGTGTTGTGTGTGTTTGCACGCCACCCATTTGTGGGTATGTGTGAGTGAACCGTGCATGTCTCTCCTTCTTTTCCTTCCAACGGTTTTCCTCATACATTCTTGTGTTTATGTGCTAAAGGGGTGTAGGATTGGTGCATCGTATGCTCGAGATCGCATGGACGTGCTTGGCGTTTTCCGATGCGTGCAGAGTGCGTGGGTAGCATGCACGAGGTGCTCAAGGGCGTGCTTGGCGTTGTCCGATGCGTGCAGAGTGCGTGGGCATCGTGCACGGAGGGCTCTAGGGCGTGCTTGTCGTTGTCCGATGCGTGCGGAGTGCGTGGGCAACGTGCACGAGGTGCTTGAGGGCGTGCTTGGCGTTGTCCAATACGTGCGGAGTGCGTGGGCAGTATCCACGTAGTGCTCGAGGGCGTGCTTGGCGTTCTCCGATGCATGCGGAGTGCGTGGGCAGCGTGCACGGGGTGCTCGGGGGCGTGCTTGGGGTGTTTGGACGCATTCAGAGTGTGTTTCGGGGTATCAAGTACCTTGTTATATCCCAATCCAAACCATTGGTCAATTTCGGGATTGGATGATTCTTGGTGGATTGGTATCATGCTTCAGATTAAATTTGTCGCCCTCTTGCGTTTCGCTAGCCGTGCACTTGTTAGGTGAGTGGTTCGATCCTGTTATGCCTGTGTCATTTGGAGCCTTATTTTTTTGATCGGAGTCGCTAAAATTTTGGCTTTTAGCCACCTGCAGGAGTCGGAGCGCTCTGATTGAAAATTTGGCTACATAATTTTTCTCCTAGAAGTTATGTATTTCCGAATTGGTATTTGGATTTAATTTTGTTAAAATCCAAGATGAAGAGGTTTAAATATGATTTTATTATGAGATGTTCAGTTTTGAGTTAGCTTTCGTACAAAAGTAGAATTAGATCAACTGGATTCATGTAGTAAAAGTTATGGGTATTTTTCCAAGTATACCCCGGGGATGAAAAATTCTGGCAGCAGCCCTGTTCAATGTTTAGCTCTCATTTCGGAATAGCTGGAGGGATTATTTGATCTTGGCATAAACATGAAAGTTGTAGATAATCTTCTTGGCTTTCCAGTGGACTTTGAATTGTGCAATTCGGAGCTATATTGAGGAAGTTATGGCTGTTCTAGTGAAGCATGTACAGAATTTCTGGTCAAGGACGAATTGGTCATTTGGATCCCTCTTTTGGATATTTATTTGCCCAAAAATCTCTCTCTCTCTCCCTCCCACTCCCCACATGGGATTCTTGGGTCTCTCTTCCTCTCTTTCAAAGGCCCCCCCATGTGTTTGTGTTATTTCCTCAAAGAGAAGAGAAGGAGAAGGTGAAGGAGGAAGAGAAAAGTTTTGTGTAAGTGTTGTTGTAGTTGTTGATCTCCCCTCTCTCAAGCACCTTTTCATGAACTTTACCCCCCCTGATTTTGCAGCCAATGGAGGCATGGGGAGGGCTGTGGAGGTGGTGGTAGTGGTGGTGGTGGTTGAGGTGGTCGCGGGTGCATCGAGGGCCCCCGAGTCTCCCCCTTTCATTCCCCCTCCCAAGGTGAGCTCTTCCCCTTCTTTTCTTGGTTTTTCATGGCTTAGGGGGCTGTTAGGGTGTTCATGCATGCTATGCATAGGAGGTAGGGAGTGTGGGAGGGCTGAGGAGGGTGTGGGAGAGGCTGGGCGCGCGCAGGGCCCTGTCTGCGCGCGCAGGCGCACGCGCAGAAGGGCGTTGGCAGGCGCAAACTGCGCGCGTCTGGGTGCGGGACTGGGTGGCAGTGCGCGCTCGCGCGTGCGTGTGGGTGCGTGCGCGTGCTGGGGCATGCGTGGGACTGCCCAGGGGCTCAGGTAGGTGCTGGGCCACCCGGGCAGGCGTGCGTACGTGCGTGCTCGCATGCGTGCGAGCCCGTATGCGTGCATGTCTAAGTCTTTGGTAATTCTAGTAAATTCTAAGTGTTAAATTGTGATGTTACTCACCAAATTTGATGCCCCTACCTTGCAGATCTCGTCGGATGGGATGCGCGAGGTCCCGGGTTGTATGGTGAGTGGTTCGATCCAAACCCCCCCCCCCCCCTCTCAGGATGAGCTCGACGCGCGTCGCGCATCGATGGGGCCCCCTAGCTATACTACTTGTGTAGATAAGTAGTATGGCCATGCTTAAGCTATAATATGTAGATATCTTGCATGCTAGGCTTATATACATGTATTGTATTCATGTATGAATGATTGTGTTGCATGAGCCCCTCTAGTATGGGCATGTATGTTGTAAATGTGTATGGATGTATAGAATATGACATGTCTTAGGTAGTATTGTAATACTACTCCCACCATATTAATGGGAATATACAGTATGATTAAGTCTGGGTTAATAACGGGCACCTGCCTGATATTCCCTTGCGATAAGACTCGAGGGCGTGGTGTAGCTGTTGCGCCCATGCTAATGGGGCAAAGCTATGACCAGCTTCATGAGATGATGATCTCTCTCACCCTCTCCCTCTGAACGAACTGAGTAAGTAGAGGCGATTTCCTACTCGACTCAGGTTTGTTTGGAATATTGGCATGCACCTGTTAGTGCGCGAGATCGCGCTTGACCCTTTCTTTTAAGTTGGCGATATCCAACGAATATTAGAGTATTATTTGTATGTTTATGTGATTAATGACCATGTATGCATGTTGTATGATTTATTATGATGTAAATCTATGATTAGGGAGTATCCCTATGATTAATTGATATGTGATCGTGCATATGGTTCATGCACACAACTAAGATTAAATTCTCCTCTAAAATATATGCGCATGTTAAAACTAATTAGGCCTATCTGAAATAGGCGTGGGTATGACCCGCTGTCGGGTTGTACCTTATTAGTTAGAGCGCTAGCGATGTAATCGCCCCGTGCATCCGAGCGATGCACTCATTTGGAATTCAGGAGAATTCATTAGCTTATGGGATTATTTCTACGTGAGAGCAGAGGCAACCCCCCTTTGTGTCTGAGCGACGCAACGGTGTGGGAGTACAGTAGTATTCGATATATCGATAAGTGATTATCGAGAGCAGTTGTTTTTCCATTGGGTTCGCTTTGCGAACATGGAATGTTTACTCCCAATGTCGTCCGTGATGAAGAGGCCCGGGTTGTAGCTGTCCTGATAGAGGGCTCCCATCCGTAGGTACCACCGATGCGTTCGGGAGCGTACTGATCATGGGAGTGTACCAAGTAGAGGCTACCCGGGAGAGGGCTAACGAATGATATTGCAAGCGTGGAATCGTTCTCCCCTTCGTTGGATCCGATGTAGGAACTCCCCGGCGTTGGGAAAGCTGTCCTGACAGAGGGCTCCCATCCGTAGGTACCACCGATGCGTTCGGAGGGTACTGATCGTGGGAGTATACCAGGTAGAGGCTACGGGGGGGAAAGGGCTACCGGTGGACCAAGCGTGTAAAGCAGTCTAAGTCTCTTCCAAAAGTCCCAAGAGTCTTATTTTTTCGATCGGAGTAGCTAAAATTTTGGCTTTTAGCCACCTGCAGGAGTCGGAGCGCTCTGATTGAAAATTTGGCTACATAATATTTCTCCTAGAAGTTATGTATTTCCAAATTGGTATTTGGATTTAATTTTGTTAAAATCCAAGATGAAGAGGTTTAAATATGATTTTATTATGAGATGCTCAGTTTTGAGTTAGCTTTCGTACAAAAGTAGAATTAGATCAACTGGATTCATGTAGTAAGAGTTATGGGTATTTCTCCAAGTATACCCCAGGGATGAAAAATTCTGGCAGGAGCCCTGTTCAATGTTTAGCCCTCATTTCGGAATAGCTGGAGGGATTATTTGATCTTGGCATAAACATGAAAGTTGTAGATAATCTTCTTGGCTTTCCAGTGGACTTTGAATTGTGCAATTCGGAGCTATATTGAGGAAGTTATGGCTGTTCTAGTGAAGCATGTATAGAATTTCTGGTCAAGGACGAATTGGTCATTTGGATCCCTCTTTTAGATATTTATTTTCCCAAAAATATATATCTCTCTCTCTCTCTCTCCCTCCCACTTCCTACGTGGAATTCTTGGCATGAGATGAGAGTAATAGGGGCAATTTTCTTTTGGTATCGGGAGCTAATTGTGACATTTTGAGAAATTTGAATGCCTAAGTGTTTGGAAAAGAAAAATGCAAGCATATGCATAAGCGTGAGTGGCATAACGGAGCATTTTAATCTTTCAATTAACTTTCCATGTGAGAGGGCAATGTTTCCAATCTCCTTTTGAAGTAAAAGATACCATCAAGTCTCTGAACAGGGGCCCTTGTGGTCACCTATGTCCAACTCAGGATTACACTCGAAAGGTTTTGGCTTAAGGTGGCAATTTCTCAAGTTCATGGCTCTCAAATGCTTGATTATATTACTCTAAACATGCTGGGAAATCCATGAATGTACCAGGAATCAAGTCAAATAAGCTTTAAATGAACTCATGTGATGGTGTGTGCTATTGTAATCATAGGGAAAGATCTACTTTTGTTGAAATTTCACCTTTTCAAGTAGACATGGTTTAATTCTAACCTCATTTCAGAAAATAAAAGAGGGGGTGAATGGGGTGAGAGTGATATCCTCCTTGGGGCAATTTTTAGAATTGTCCTAGTCTGGCATATGTCATACTTTCTAGGTCCCTCTGGCTTTCTTCTTTTTACCACTTCTTTGTTTGGGTGGAGAGTACAGCCACCGGGCGTGTACCCGTGTTTTGAGTGGAGAGTATAGTCTACCGGGCGTATACTGATTTTGTAGGCGATTGTGCCTTTGATAGAGAGTATAACCCGTTTGTTTGAGTGTTTTGCTTTTCGGCCTCTCATTGTCTTTCCTTTTTTGTTTTGAGGGGAGGGCTTTTCTGTTTTTCACCGCTATTCTTTTCTGCTTCCCCTCTAGAAGTGTTTTTATATGGTGCTAGAGCCAATTTCGGGACATATGCCAGGTCCAATGTAATTCCTCATTGACTTTGGGTTGATATGAATAAGAGTGAGAATAAAGGGGAGATGCTTTGAGGTTTTAAAAATTGTCCCAGTCTACAGGGTAGGCAATTTCCCTTTTATCATGTAAGCTAATTCCTAAGTCATACTTGTGTGATGAAGGTGGCATGATTTGTGAGTGTGAGTTCAAGTAAAATACTAGTCATCTTTAGGAGTCTTATAATCCTATCATCAAATACTAAATGCTAGAATTCACAGAAAGAAAGAATAAGATTTCTCAAGTATTGATAGTTTTATGCATGAAATTTCTTTAGATAAAGTGCATTCCATAAATTTGAGATTTCGACTCCTTCAGCATCCACCAAGCGTAAACGTAAAGGCTGATAAACAAATCTCTTTTTTTTGTTTTTGTTTAAGAAAGCATGTAAACAAATATGTACAGAAGTTTGAAAGCGTAAAGGCTTACTTGGGTGGATCAGTTCTGGGTTCTTGAATCTGAACTATTTCTTCAAGTCGGCTAGCCTTTGGAGGCCGACTTATATCCGGTGGTGGCTCCCTATTTCCGGATTCTCCTTCTCTCAACCACTTGAGATGTCTCCCTTGTTGTAGCAGGTCCTCATCAGTGGAGTTTGGTTTCCAGGATGCGAGCACCTCTAGCTAGATGCCCATTGCACAGATACTCCAATTCTGGACTCGTGCTCCGTTAAAACGCGCCTCTCCCAAAACGGACATGACTTCTCTGTGGTACAGAAAGCGGAGGCACTGGTGTCGGGTAGACGAGACATCTTCAATGTTGTCAAGCCACGTCCTTCCGACGATTAGGGGGTGAGGTGACCGGATGTCAATCACCATGCAATTGACGATGGTAGATACCAGGCCGATCTTGAGTGGGAGTGTGATTAGCCCGCAAATGTCTTTGCGCGTGCTGTCAAATGCATAGATAAACTCATCCGACGGCTCCAACTCGGGAATAGGTCAGTCCGTTGGTTTCCGCTCCCATGTCAATGAGGATGTGCCTGAATTCCCTTCCTCTGAGGTCTACGGTGATCATGAAGGGTGCGAAGCGTGCTCCAGTTTTGGCGATCTTGTTGGGGAGGAAGACAATCAGATTGTGCTCCACGTGGTTTCTCAGCAAGTTCATAGTCCCAAACGATCCTTCAAAGAGGTATCAATTGTTGTAGGGGGATCCAGGTGGGCTATCTCCTCCTGATTCGGTACCTAGGTGTAAGGTCAGAGTAAACATGTTGTGTAACGCCCAGTTATCCTCGTTCTCATACCTGAGGCGTGCCTCTCCCCATATGGTCAGCACGTGACCCTTGAATGGTAGGTGGAGGCATTGATGTCGTGGAGAGTAGATGGAATGGATACTGTCCAACCATGGTCGTCCTAGCATTAGTGGGTACCTCGTGTCGATGTCGGCCACGAAGCACTCCACTTCACATATTAGGGGATCGACGGCCAACTCGAATACTCCGGGACCATAGATTGTCTTCCCAGAGCAGTTAAATGCTTGGATGGTTGAGTCTACTGACTGGATGAAGGGACGACCCTGCTTGGGCATCTGGTGATAAGTGAGAAAGTGATGATATTCATCCTTGACCCTGGGTCAATGAAAATGTTGTTTAGGGGTACTGCCTGGAGTCGTCCGCGGACGTGGAGGGGATACACTTGCAGCCTTGGGTCAAGGAAGTCCTTATCAGTAAAGGATATGGTCATTGGACGGCTGGGGCCGTCAACCGAGTCAGTGCTTTTGGAGAACCCGTTGGCATCCGGATGCAGATCATACGAAGTACACTCCCCTTCCTCAGGTCCATCACTTGCCCCTTCGGGAACCTCTTCAAATGGTTCCTCTTCTTCTTCGGGCTCGACTTCTCCTGGGCCACTCTCGTCCGATTCTATGTTGATCACATTAACGATGGCCGGAGCCTCTTCTTATTCTCACCATATAGTATGGCGAGGTCGTGATCGTTTAGGTTCAGGTTGAAGGGCTCTTCCTCCCTTTGTTCTTCGAACTCTTTGGATGAGCTACTCGAGCAATCCAAGATGCTTGGTACTGGGGAAGGGTATCTTCGTCTGTTGATTGCATGAATCCTGGAGGTAGAAGCTTGGTTGTGGTCTGGCATGGGGTTAGAAAATATGCCAAGTGGCTTTGTGGTTTGATGAGGGGGGTTGCCCCAGCTTAGATTGCCCTTGATCATAGCCCAGTCAAGGTGCATGTTATCTTTTAAATGATAAACAAAGTCCCAAAAAACCATGCATTGTTCCGTGGTGTGGCCATGCTGTTGGTGATATTGACAGTAACGTGTAGTGTTGGCCCCTGGGAGTGGAGGCCTGGCCACGGGGAGAGAGATACTATTTGTTTCCATCATTACCATAAAAATGTTTGTTAAGGTTTATGGGAGTGGTGGATAAGAGTCTCTCTTTCCTACCCATCTCGGACTGTAGGACGGTTGAGGGGAGACCTCGTTGTAAGGGTTCTGTATGGGCTGCCTGGGAGTTAAATTTAGTGCCCTTGGGGGAGCAGAGTAAGCAGGGGTAGTTCTAGAGTCTGGCCCTATTTTTGGTTTTGGACTGGGAGATTTTGGATTATGGGGTTTTTTTGAGTCGGCACAGAGGCGGGTACTGGTCGAGGAGTGAAATTGTAAGTAGCTTGTCAAGGTGGCACATAAACCGATGAACCGGTTGTATATTGTCTCAGAGCTGATCCTCGATCAGGGACTCGCACTCCGTTTAGGTAGAGTGCTGAAACTTGTGGTGTGATCCCCTCTACCGTGGGGTTTGCGCCTAGAGTCCAACCCTATGACGGATAGGTGAGGACGTGGGTGGGATTGCACAATGAGTTATCCTGTTGTGGCGGTCAATCAAGAGTTAGTAGGTCATGTAGTCTCCGTATGAAAGACTCGTACGGAGTTCAGGATTGAGGTTCTGTAACATCATGTCAATCTCTTGACATTCTGTTAACTGCAGACCGGTCTTGTGGACTAGGGTGCGCCACCGGGATACGTATTGCTCGAACTCCTTTCAACCGTGAGGTCTGAGATGGAAGGGGTTCTAACTCGTTGGTAACCATAGCGACCTAAAAACTTCTCGCTTACAACCGAGAAATTAGAGAGGTGGTCTACGGGGAGTGTGGAGAACCATTGTAGTGCCTCTCCTTCCAGTGACTTCTGGAATAGGAATAGGAGGGGCTAGTTGTCCAGGAAGGGCAAGGGGTCTAGGTAAAAAGCAGTCAGGTGGACATCGGGGTCCCACGGCCGTTATACCAATGAAATTTCAGGATTTTAAATCCCTCGGTAGGCTGACTGACGGGATCTGTCGTAAATTATGTAGGGACATGTGTTTGGGAGTAGAAGGGCCAGTCTCGGAGATGATCATCCAGATGGTTTCATCCAACGTTTTTGCCCTCGGTGGGTAGTTTAGTGGTCCCAGGCTGGATGTGGCCTGGTAGGGGCCTGGGGCACAAGCTGTTGGGAATATTGGATTCGTGGGGGAAGGCGGAGTAAATGAAAACGAGGGGGCAGAAAATGGACTCGGATTGATAGAGAGACTGGGTGTTGGTGGGGTAATAGGGGTGAGGTAAGCCTTGGGGGTCTTGACAGGGAATTCCTGTTTCAAGGTCTTGGCTTGGCGAAGGTCGGCCAGTGCATTGAATATGTCCTCTACCGATTGGCATCCTAGGGCAACCATCCTTTCCTCTAGGAGGTCAAGCATCTGTCCGGTCTGGTTTCCCTGATTGGCTTTGTCCTCTACTATGCCATCTTGGGTGTAGTTTTCCATGGTGTGGATGTGGAATAGTTCAGGGGTGTGAATGAATGCAAGCTTAAAGCAATAAATAAAGTAGTAAAGGGAGTGATAAAGCAGTAAAGGATGCGCAGTTGTGTGCGACTTAAAGCAGTAAAGGGTGTGATTAAAGCAGTAAAGGGTGCGCAACTGTGTGTGACTTAAAGCAGTAAAGGGTGATGTGATGCAAAGTAGAGGAGAGTCTAATTTGGAGGATGGAAAATTTTGGTTTTCCAAAAGGGCGTTGTGGAACTGTTGTTAAGGTTTTGGAGGAGGCAGAAAAAGGATTACCTTTTGTCATTTTTCACGAGGGAGGTCCCATCGTGATCAACAGGTTGTCAGTATCGGTTTTCGGCGGCCTTGGTAAGGCCTCTGAAAAGCGTTCTTTGGCGTGTGTGGTGGTGTTCGGGGACTCGGGTTCGAAGACGCCTTGCGGGCTTGGTCGGATCGTTATCGGAAGGGGGAAGGGGTGTGGTTCCATGCTGGGGCGCCCGACAGCTCCTCAGAGGATTCAAGGGTGTTGTGATCATCACCTGCTTTCTTAAAAAGCAGGAAAAGGTTGGGTGTTGCTGTTGATTTCTTTTGTGGGGGGGGGGGTTGTGGATTCTCCGCTCTAAGACATGGCCAGCCATACATAGAGGTGAAAACGGGGAATCCTTTTCTGCTTTTGGGACTTGACAAAGGGTGGTTTAAAAGACAGGGTGGAAGTGGAGGGCCGGCTAGCATGGTTTAGCCGCCTAAAGGGGGACGACTAGTTAGGGTTAGCCACCTGTGACCTGGCTCTATTTAGGCAGAGCAGGTTTAGTTTGGGCTTTGGCTGAAATTAAACTATGTTTAACCAGGGTTTTGGAGAGTGGATTAGGGAATGGGTTTCCTTCTCTCAAAAGTAAGGCTCTTTCTCTCTCAAGGGTTGGGTGGTAGTAGTGAGGGTAGTGAATGTGAAGGCTTGTGGATGGGTGATGTTGCTTGGCAATGCTTGATTGAGATTGTGATGATGTTGAAGAAGTACTTGGACCCCCACTATTTATACTAAAAATGGGGCATGAGAGTGTCCACTGGACAATAGATCAAATTGGACATAAGGGTGTTTGATTTGACCCTCATTAGATTTTGTGTTTCTGACAATTGTCTAGGTGAAGGGCGGCTAGTACAAACTAGCCGCCCAGTGAGGGGCGGCTACTCTCTAGATGCCGCCTGTATGATGACCTGCCAAATGTCCAATCCTTGACAAGCAGTGGCCTGAGGCGGTTACTAGGAGTAAGCCGCCAGAGAAGGGGCTGCCAAATAGAAGAAACCGCTGCAATCATCAGGATTTAATGCTAACTTTATGTCCCATCTCTGGGAAGCGGTTGGGGGCGGCTACTCTAAACTAGCCGCCCAAGGATGGGTGGCTACTTTCAAGTAGTCGCCCTGTTCTTTCCCCTTGAATTTTCTAAGTGTTTGGGGCTAGAGTTTCTCCTTACGGTTTCTTTCTTTGATGTGTTTTCTTTTAGGTTCCAAATGTGGTCATTTTTAAATATTATTTTAAGTATTTTCATTTCTTTGGATGGTTAAAATTGGATTAACGAGGACGACCGAAGAAACGGTCAGACATACATAACGCCAATAACTACCAAGAAGTTAATTAAGGCCCATTACTCCTAAAATGTAGGTAATTAAGGGCACGCTGAGCTACAATAAAGCATGGAGGTTACCACCAAAACCTCCCACTAAGTAGTCATTAAGGAAAGACATTACAATGGCTGGAGAGAAAGTGACAACGGATATCTATGCCAAGGGACCCTGTAAAAATGGAGGTGATGAACGAGTTAAGGTATCTAACTTTTCATTACAGGCAAGTCATCAAATTAGTGAGATTAGCCTTTGAATTACCTTACTGATACATCTCTTCGGAAGCCCTTTGGATGGCACCACACCAGTGTCCCCATAATTCCTTTTTGAGTGCAAGATCCTAATCCAACCGAGTTTGAATTTGAGAAGAGGGCTCCAACGACCGATTGCTTTAATTGGAGGGAAAAATACCTCTTTAATTATGTTATATTTATGTAATGTAATAGTGTTATGTAAATGTAAACAACAGTATAAAATGTAAAGAAATTTAGGTAAATGTTACTGTTATGTTACATTTATGTAAATGTAACAATGTTTTGTAAATGTAACAAACATTGTAAAATGTATCTGACGATCATGTAACAACTGTGGTTCTAACCGCTCGAGGAAGAGCCTTCGAAATGTGATGGCTCCTGGAGGTGCCGTCGGGTCCTAGGCGACGGTGTCACGCCCCAGGGCGGCCGTCCCCGAGACGTGGCAATAATAAATATTAGCTATCACTACCTGAGGTCAATAAGGACACCAACAACAATACACAAGGCGGCAAAGCAAGATAATGATAACTGAGTGAAAAGCGGAAGCATAATATATAAACAATGTATGTAAATAAAAAACATTATTACAGACCCGAATACACAATCAATGTCCTGTGAAAGCCAAGTCTAGACCAATGAAAATACAACCTGTGCCACATGCACGATTTACAAAGCATAAAATGACTCTAGGAATGCTGACAGCCTCTCACACGCCACCCGCCGACAGAACGCTCCACGCCCAAAAGACCACGCCACAGGAAGCTCCAGCTCCACGCCCAACACTACCCCCTGAAAAGAAACAGTATGCGAGGGGTGAGCTACAAGCTCAGTGAGTGGCTGGAAACCAATCACCATTCTACAGTTCAACACATAATCAATTTCCTTTCAAGGAAAACATGGGTAGAAACCCATGGATAACTGGGTCACGCGGCGGCGCGACCAACCTCACCCCCACCCTCACTCCCGGACGGAGTCTTTTGGGACTTATGGGGAGAGACCATACCGTCGGTCGAAGAGACCCGGATTTACTGGTCTAGAGACCATACCGTCGGTCGAAGAGACCCGGATTTACTGGTCTGCTCAACACTACTGGATCATCTACATCTAGATAATCGCCCAACGATGTCCTTGAACATCGATTCAAGACCGGACCCACCAACTATGGGAACGGTCGAACAACGAATGGGTCACGCGGCGATAATCTTCACCTCATCCTTACCCTCACTCCTGGAGGGAGACTCTTGGGACTTATGGAAGAGAGAACGATTCCCACGCCCGTAACATCATTCGTTAACCCTCTCCCGGGTAGTATCTACAATCCGATCAACTCAACTCACCGCTCTACACCCTTGGTCCGCCAGTAGCCCTTTCCCCGGGTAGCCTCTACCTGGTATACTCCCACGGTCAGTACTCTTCCGAATGCATCGGTGGTACCTACGGATGGGAGCCCTCTGTCAGGACAGCTAAACCCGAGAAGTTCCTACATCGGATCCAACGAAGGGGAGAACGATCCCATGTTCGCAAAGCGAAACCCAATGGAAAACAACCACTCTCGATACTCGCTTATCGAGATATCAAACACAGGCATAACAACAATCAACACACTCATATTAACCTTAAAGTAGTCATAGTCCCTATACGGGAGTAACTACACAAGTTAGAGGGTCGTAACATCGCCGATCCACCCCACGCTCACCCTTTAGGGGTGTCATGGGTCTTTTGGGACAGACTAGACCGCTCTCCACCCCTGGTCCACCCGGTAGCCCTTTCCCACCCTCGTAGCCTCCACCTAGTCCACTCCCGCTATCAGTACTGTTCGACACATCGGAGGTACCTACGGATGGGAGCCCTCTGTCAGGTATAGCCAACGCTGGGGAGTTCCTACATCGGATCCAACCAAAAGGAGAAGACAGCCTACTCACGCGTGTACGATCCTGTTGGATCCGTCGACAACGATTTCTAACACTACTAATGTCATGAATTCTCAAGAATTCCTCCAGGGCGCATAACTAAGATGCGGGGAAACATATATTATAACAACAAGGTTATAATATTCTCTAAGGCATGCTTGTAACTATATGCTCACATTTGATTTAATTAGATTAAACTGGATGGGAACATGGCTTTCCAATTAAGTGACATGGTATCTAGACATGCATAGGCCGCTATACATGATATAAGGGTGCATATCCCTAGCATACAAAGTCTAAGGTGGCATGGATATATCATATTAATCATGCATGCATAGTATTTACATATTATAGCTAGGGGGCCCCATCGATGCGCGACGCGCGTCTATGCGGGTCGAGCGCATCCCTAGAGAGGGGGGGGGGGATTGGAATCGAACCACTCACCTTACAACCCGGGACCTCGCGCATCCCATCCGACGAGATCTGCAAGGTAGGGGCATCGAATTTGGTGAGTAACAACACAATTTACACATAGAAATCATTAGAAATACCCAATACTCGGACAAGCATGCATACGGGCTCGCACGCATGCGAGCACGCACGTACGCACGCGAGTCCGAGTGCCCCGACACCTACCCGAACCCTCGGGCAGCCACACGCATGCCCCCCCGCACGCGCACGCACGAATGCGCACGCACGCACGCACCCCAGCACCCTCGGCGCACTGCCGCGCGCCTGCCCGCGCGCACTGTGCCCCCCGCGCAGCACCCTCTTCGCACGCCCCAGCACACGCACGCACGCGCGCGCACTGGTCCCCAACCCCGCGCCCAGGCGCATGCCCAGGCGCAATGGTCCGCGCGCGCGCATGCCCGAGCGCGCCCGCGCGCACTCCCGCGCCATCACCCGCGCGCCCACTCCACGCGCACGCACCCGCGCGCCTCTGCGCGCCCGCCAGCGCCTGCGCGCGCACGCGCGCAGACTGCCCCCAACACACGCCCAGCCTCTCCCAACCCCTTTCTAACCCTCCCCAACCCCTCACACACACCCTAACCCATATGCATGGCATGCGTGAACACCCTAACAGCCCCTTAAGCCATGAAAACCAAGAAAAGAAGAGGAAGAGCTCACCTTTGGAGGGGAAAAGAAAGGGGGAGGTTCGGGGGCCCTCGATGCACCCGCGACCACCTCAACCACCACCACCACTACCACCACCCCCTCAGCCCTCCTATGGCTGCAAATCAGGGGGAGAGGATCATGAAAAGGGAGCTTGAGAGAGAGGAGAACAAACCACACATGCACAACCTTCTCTTCTTCCTTCACCTCCTCCTTCTCTTCTTCTCATTCGGGAATTTAAACAAACACTTGGGGGGTGTGTGTGAAAGAGAGAAGAGAGACCAAGAGAGGGGTTGACGTGGGAAAATGGAAGGGAGAGAGAGAGAAGAAGATATTTTGCACACAAATATCTAAGGAAGGGGGGGGGGAAATGACCTAGTCGTCCTTTGACTAGAAATTCTGCGCATGCTTCACTGGAACAGCCATAACTTCTTCGATATAGCTCTGAATTGCACAATTCCAATTCCGTTGGAAAGCTAAGAAGATTATCTACAACTTTCATGTTCATGCCAAGATCAAATAATCTCTCCAGCTATTCCGAAATTAGAGCTAAACATAGAACAGGGCTGCTGCCAGAATTTCCCTCCCCGGGGTATACTTGGAAAAATACCCATAACTTTTACTACAGGAATCCAGTTGATCTAATTCCACTTTTGTACGAAAGCTAACTCAAAACTGGACATCTCATAATAAAATCATATTTAAACCTCTTCATCTTGGATTTTAACAAAATCAAATCCAAATACCAAATCAGGAATACATAACTTCTAGGAAAAAAATTATGTACCCAAATTTTCAATCAGAGTGCTCCAAATGACACAGGCACAACATTCTTCCCCCCTTAGGAAATTTAGTCCTCGAAATTTAAGGAAACCCAAAGGGAAGACCGAATATAGCAAGTATCTCGCATAGACCTTTTGCTTCCAAGTGGTCCTTGCACCGGACTGGCGCTACCAACTTACTATAATCAAAGGAACGGTCTTAGCGTGGAGCCTCTTCTCATGCTGGTCTCTGACCTCGATCCACTGCTCCACGAACGACAAATCCACCTCGAGGATGAGGTGGTCGAACGGAGTGACATGAGCAGGATCTTGGACATAACGCCCCGGTCATGAGACAAGGACGACGTCGTGGGCATGAGCCAGCTGTGGGGGAAAGGCTACATGATAAGCCACCTCCCCAATCCACTCAATGACGAGAAATGGTCCCATTAAAGAGCAAACTCAGCTTCCCCGAACGTCGAAACAGAGGGTGCCCTTTAACCAGGACACCTTCTTGAAAATATGGTCGCCAAACCCAAAGGTAAGCCCCTGGCGACAATGACCTGGGTAGCCCTTCTGTCGGTTCTGGGAGGTGCAGATGTACACACGAACCAACCTGGCCACCGCAAGGTCAAACAACTAACTTATGGCCCCTCCAACTGGCGCTCCTCAACCGTCCCAACACAAGGGAGGTATAAAACTGCGCCTGTAGAGTGCCTTTCACAGATCCATCTGGGTGCTCGAATGGCAGTCGTCTTGCAGGCATACCCCAACAAATGGGTGGTGCCTCACCCAACTGCCCTCATCATCGAGCACGCAGGCACTTAGCATGTCCTCCAAGGTCTGAATCGTCCTCTTTGTCTGGCTGTCCATCGGCGATGAAACGCTATACTTAAATGGAGGCTCGCGCCAAAGGCTGCGCCACAACCTCAAAGTAACCCTCGCGTCTCAACCGAAAATAGCGCCGACTGGAGTGCCATGAAGACGAACAATCGCGAAGGTGAAAACCCACGTCAAGGCATCCAGAGACTCAATCAGTTGATTAGGGAGGGAAGCGCGGACTTAGTCAGTCGGTCAATGATCACCTAGACGGCGTCGTGACCCGAACGTGACATTAGCGAGTCCGCAACAATCCCTGATAACCCACTCCCACGTCCACTGAGGAATCTCGATGGACTGACGCTTTCCACTCAATGATGATTCTCGAACTTTGCCTGAGGGCATGCCAACCTGGGGAAACAAGGTCACCCATATCACCTTTTCATCGCACTACTAGCAATCTCTATGAAGACTACCTCAAAGTAGTCCACGGAGGCCCAATAAAACTTTTGAGATCCACGAAGGCATCCGGCGCATTCGTCAACCCCGACGGCAGTACTTAAAACTCGTAGTGCCTGAACGGTCACGAAAGGCCATCTACGGGATGTCCAACTCTCGGATCTCTAACTTGTGGTACCCTTGTGCGAAGATCGATCTAACAGCAGACACTCGCTCCCAGAGCTGGTCAAATAGATCATCGATTCGCGGCAAAGGTAATTGATCTTCAACCTCCACGGGGAGATCAAAACAACACCTCGAACAATTAAGTCCAGATTCTGCTCCTCGAGCATGGCTGGCGCTCATGATGACACTTACACGCTTGGTAAGTCGCTCAACCGCACTTAATCCACAAGACACGCAATAAGGGGTCGTCGAACCTCGACAATGCCTATGCGACGTCATCTATCTGATAGGGCGGTTGAGTCCCATCACGAACGCTAGCATCGCGTCTCCTTATTCGCGACCAATGTGGGGCAAAACGCGACAGTATCCACAACTGTGCTTCACATGCCGCCAGAGATAGGTCGCTCATCTACAACCATTGGAACTCCAGCATCCTGCACTCCATGGGCAGATTCATCACGGGGAGTCCACGCTCTCGACATCATTTAGCAGCACTCTCCCGGTGTGGCCTCTACCTGGTAGCCTCCCAAGCCTACTATCTCTGCCATATGGGCGCACCACAAGCATAGTATCTGGGAGCACCTCACAGGGCTCTGGCCTCAACCGGGCAGCTACAACGCACAATGATATATCGAAGCGACTCCAGATGCCACTATGGAACCCTGTCCACTAGCGATCGCCCACTGAGCTGCAATAGGACGCACCCAATCCCGATCGTACGCATCACCACTCGCTACAGCACCTTCCAAGTGAGAGGGAAAAATCCACCATCAATTTGATGCTTCTAAGGTATTCCTTGACTGGGAAAAGAAACCTTGGGAGGGCACCATGAGGTCCTGATATAGGATATCCCGACAACCAAACAAGGAACACGGAGTACCCTAGCCCGGGTCTCAACGCTGACCCTGCAAAGCCCCTTAATTCTAAGTAGGAAGACTGGAAGAAGACATCACCCCTTAATGAGCAATACGCCACATCCTCAACACTTTACACTGGCGCCGCACGCGAACTCCATGGTTACCAGCAATACCGATACACGGGAAAGAAGCTCCATTATCGAGACGCAATCCATACCTTAGAAATTGCGACCAATTCATCACTATCACACTACTGGGCTGGAATCTCCTACCCAAGCCTTAATCCTTCAACAAGAGATCTAACAACTGACCCTAACCAGTCGACCCAGTCGACAACTTAAGGGTGGGTCCAGGGGGTCACGTCCACGTCAACGGATGCGAGGAGGCATGTCAGCAACCTAAGATAACTTCTAACACAAGAGTACTCGGATGACAATCCTACGACTCATCATCTATACGACTAGACTTAGGCTCTGACAGGACCAGGCTTTGATACCAACTTTTGTCACGCCCCAGGGCGGCCGTCCCCGAGACGTGGCAATAATAAATATCAGCTATCAATACCTGAGGTCAATAAGGACACCAACAACAATACACACGGCGGCAAAGCAAGATAATGATAACTGACTGAAAAGCGGAAGCATAATATATAACAATGTCTGTAAATCAAAAACATTATTACAGACCCGAATACACAATCAATGTCCTGTGAAAGCCAAGTCTAGACCATAGAAAATACAACCTGTGCCACATGCACGATTTACAAAGCATAAAATGACTCTATGAATGCTGACAGCCTCACACACGCCACCCGCCGGCAGAACGCTCCACGCCCATAAGACCACACCACAGAAAGCTCCAGCTCCACGCCCAACACTCCCCCTGAAAAGAAACAGTATGCGAGGGGTGAGCTACAAGCTCAGTGAGTGGCTGGAAACCAATCACCATTCTACAGTTCAACACATAATCAATTTCCTTTCAAGGAAAACATGGGTAGAAACCCATGGATAACTGGGTCATGCGACGGCGCGACCAACCTCACCCCCACCCTCACTCCCGGAGGGAGTCTTTTGGGACTTATGGGGAGAGACCATACCGTCGGTCGAAGAGACCCGGATTTACTGGTCTAGAGACCATACCGTCGGTCGAAGAGACCCGGATTTACTGGTCTAGGGACCATACCATCTGTCGAATAGACCCGGATTTACTGGTCTAGAGACCATACCGTCGGTCGAAGAGACCCGGATTTACTGGTCTAGAGACCATACCGTCGGTCAAAGAGACCCGGATTTACTGGTCTACTCAACACTACTGGATCATCTACATCTAGATAATCGCCCAACGATGTCTTTGAACATCGATTCAAGACCGGACCCACCAACTATGGGAACAGCCAAAAAACGAATGGGTCACGCTGCGATAATCTTCACCTCATCCTTACCCTCACTTTTGGAGGGAGACTCTTGGGACTTATGGAAGAGAGAACGATTCCCACGCCCGTAACATCATTCGTTAACCCTCTCCCGGGTAGTATCTACAACCCGATCTCCTCAACTCACCGCTCTACACCCTTGGTCCGCCAGTAGCCCTTTCCTCGGGTAGCCTCTACCTGGTATACTCCCACGATCAGTACCCTTCCGAATGCATCGGTGGTACCTACGGATGGGAGCCCTCTGTCAGGACAGCTAAACCCGAGAAGTTCCTACATCGGATCCAACGAAGGGGAGAACGATCCCATGTTCGCAAAGCGAAACCCAATGGAAAACAACCACTCTCGATACTCGCTTATCGAGATATCAAACACAGGCATAACAACAATCAACACACTCATATTAACCTTAAAGTAGTCATAGTCCCTATACGGGAGTAACTACACAAGTTAGAGGGTCGTAACATCGCCGATCCACCCCACGCTCACCCTTTAGGGGTGTCATGGGTCTTTTGGGACAGACTAGACCGCTCTCCACCCCTGGTCCACCCGGTAGCCCTTTCCCACCCTCGTAGCCTCCACCTAGTCCACTCCCGCTATCAGTACTGTCCGACACATCGGAGGTACCTACGGACGGGAGCCCTCTGTCAGGTATAGCCAACGTCGGGGAGTTCCTACATCGGATCCAACCAAAAGGAGAAGACAGCCTACTCACGCGCGTACGATCCTGTTGGATCCGTCGACAACGATTTCTAACACTACTAATGTCATGAATTCTCAAGAATTCCTCCAGGACGCATAACTAAGATGCGGGGAAACATATATTATAACAACAAGGTTATAATATTCTCTAAGGCATTCTTGTAACTATATGCTCTCATTTTCATTTAATTAGATTAAACTGGATGGGAACATGGCTTTCCAATTAAGTGACATGGTATCTAGACATGCATAGGCCTCTATATATGATATAAGGGTGCATATCCCTAACATACAAAGTCTAAGGTGGCATGGATATATCATATTAATCATGCATGCATAGTATTTACATATTATAGCTAGGGGGCCCCATCGATGCGCGACGCGCGTCTATGCGGGTCGAGCGCATCCCTAGAGAGGGGGGGGGGGGGGGATTGGAATCGAACCACTCACCTTACAACCTGGGACCTCGCGCATCCCATCCGACGAGATCTGCAAGGTAGGGGCATCGAATTTGGTGAGTAACAACACAATTTACACATAGAAATCATTAGAAATACCCAATACTCGGACAAGCATGCATACGGGCTCGCACGCATGCGAGCACGCACGTACACACGCGAGTCCGAGTGCCCCGACACCTACCCGAACCCTCGCGCAGCCACACGCATGGCCCCTCGCACGCACCCCAGCACCCTCGGCACACTGTCGCGCGCCTGCCCGCGCGCCCAGACGCGCTGTCGAGCGCATGGGCACGCTCGCGCGCGCCCGCGCGTCCAGCCCAGCGTGTACCCGCACGCACTGAGCCCCTCGCGCAGCACCCTGCTCGCCCGCCCCAGCACACGCACGCACTGGTCCCCAGCCCCGCGCCCAGGCGCACTGCTCCGCGCCCGCCCGCGCGCACCCCCGCTCGCGCAAGCACCCACGTGCCCACTCTGCGCGCACCCGCACGCTCGCGCGCACGCGCCCGCGCGCGTCTGCGCGCCCGCTTGCACCCGCCTGTGCGCGCACGCGCGCAGATTGCCCCCAACGCGCGCCCAGCCTCTCCCAACCCTTTTTTAACCCTCCCCAACCCCTCACACACACCCTAACCCATATGCATAGCATGCATGAACATTCTAAGCTTCCCTTAAGCCATGAAAACCAAGAAAAGAATAAGAAGAGCTCACCTTTGGAGGGGAAATGAAAGGGGGAGGCTCGGGGGCCCTCGATGCACCCGCGACCACCTCAACCGCCACCACCACTACCACCACCTCCTCAGCCCTCCTATGGCTGTAAATCAGGGGGGAAAAGATCATGAAAAGGGAGCTAGAGAGAGGAGGACAAACAACAACAACACATATGCACAAACCTTCTCTTCTTCTTTCACCTCCTCCTTCTCTTCTTCTCATTGGGGAATTTAAACAAACACTTGGGGGGTGTGTTTGAAAGAGAGGATGAGAGACCAAGAGAGGGTTGACGTGGGAAAAATGGGAGGGAGAGAGAGAGAAGAAGATATTTTGCACACAAATATCTAAGGAAGGGGGGAAATGACTAAGTCGTCCTTGACCAGAAATTCTGCGCATGCTTCACTGGAACAACCATAACTTCTTCGATATAGCTCCGAATTGCACAATTCCAATTCCGTTGGAAATCTAAGAAGATTATCTACAACTTTCATGTTCATGCCAAGATCAACTAATCTCTCCAGCTATTCCGAAATTAGAGCTAAACATAGAACAGGGCTGCTGCCAGAATTTCCCTCCCCGGGGTATACTTGGAAAAATACCCATAACTTTTACTACAGAAATCCAGTTGATCTAATTCCACTTTTGTACGAAAGCTAACTCAAAACTGGACATCTCATAATAAAATCATATTTAAACCTCTTCATCTTGGATTTTAACAAAATCAAATCCAAATACCAAATCAGGAATACATAACTTCTAGGAAAAAATTATGTACCCAAATTTTCAATCAGAGTGCTCCAAATGACACAGGCACAACAGACGGGCTCAACAATAGCCGTCGATCTGGGCGGTTTTGAATTCGAATTTCAGTTCTCTTTTAGAAAGAACAAAGGCATTAATTTGTGATATTTCGGATTTGATGGTGTCGTTTTTTGTCCCATGTGTGTGAGGTTTATTTAGGGCGCTGATATCGGCACCCCACTTTGTAAAAAACCCACCCCGAGGTCGGCATTCCCTCTGGCAATAATGGTGAATTATGGTAGACTGAGAGTTTGGCTTGTGTACCAACCCAGGTCTGCAACCACTTGGGTGACGGTGTTGAAGTATGGTCGGCAACCACTTGAGCAACAGTGTTGAAGTATGGTCGCCAGAAAGCCCAGCGAGCTAAACTCATAAAAATAAATTCATATTGTTACAAGTTTCAAACCAATTATTATAATTTTTACATGTAAACACATAAAATATACAACAATAACCGCAGTCATGACACATCAAAATACAATGTTCACATTCCACAACCAATTATTCATGTGATTACATGAATAAGTAATGTTCCTTTGCCACCTCATGATACTTGTGATTCGACCTAAAAGATGAGAAGGGGTTTAAAAAATAATTATTGTTGAATTAATAGATAAAAATGTGACATGAAAAGTAGGAAGTCACCCATGACTAAAATTTTGCAACGATATTTTGCAACGATTAGTACGAGTAACCCAATATTTAACTGCAAGCATTTATTCCGCAACACCAGTAAACTTATTAATTCATTTCTCCCTCTCCAGTTCCGTTATTCGTACGTTATATATATTCCCCCAGATTCCCAAAGCTTCTCTGCTTCGTCCACAGTCCACTTCCTCTCCTTTTCCCCCCGTTATAATAATAAAAAGGGAAAATTAATTAGAGGTCCTCCCAGCCACCCCTCTATTATTTTTAGGCCCCTTGACTTTTTTGAGTTTTCTCTAGGTCCCTATCTCCCAAATCAATTATTTTTAAGTCCAACTTCACAGTTTCCGTCAGATCCCTTTTTTGAACATCCAAAAATACCCTTTCAAACATTTTATTTTCCAACCCATCATCTGTCACACCCCAGGGCGGCCGTCCCTGATACGTGGCAAATATATATAATATTAGCAGTCCATACAGGAGATCAATAAAAGACTCTAAACAACATCGAAAATGACAACACAATCAATAATGTAGCTGACATAATATATACATATAGCGGAAGCTTAAACGACTGAGTCTGTAATTCAAAGACATATTACAGACCAGAATACATAATCAACTGTCCTGTGAGAGCCAATATAAACAAAGACATCCATATACAAGTGTTGTGCCCAAGCACGGATAACAATACATACAAGCAAGAAGGGGATGCTGATGGCCTCTCACTCGCAGAACCCAAAACGTGAACACTGCTCCGCTACTGATGTGATGCCCCGGGGAGCTCCTCCTTCAGATCCGACTCAGTAACAACTGGAGGAAAAGAATATGCGAGGGGTGAGCCACACGCTCAGTGAATGGCACAATCTAAGCAACACAACTCATATTAACCTTATAATAGTTAAAGTCCCTAAACGGGAGGAACTATACAAGCTAGTGGGTCATAACACAGCTGACCCACGCCAACCTCACCCTCACCCTTTAGGGGTGACATGGGCCTTTTGGGACAGACTAGACTGCTCTCCACCCTTGTCCACCAGTAGCCTCTCCCTCGCGTAGCCTCTACCTGGTATACTCCCACGATCAGTACCCTCCGAACGCATCGGTGGTACCTACAGATGGGAGCCCTCTGTCAGGACAGCTTTCCCAACGCCGGGGAGTCCCTACTCGGATCCAACGAAGGGGAGAAAACAGCCTACTCACACGGATACGATCCTCTTGGATCCGTCGACAACGATTTCTAACACTACTAATGTCATGAATTCTCAAGAATTCCTCCAGGGCGCATAACTGAGATGCGGGGAAACATATATTATAATAACAAGGTTATAATATTTTCTAAGGCACGCTTAAACCAACATATTCTCATTTTGATTTACTTAAATTAACCTAAATGGGAAATATGCATAGATCAAGGCATGTATGGGCCTCTATACATAATACATGGATGTATATCCCTAGCATATAATGTCTAATATGGCATGGTTACATCATAGTAAAACATGCATTAACATAGTTTTTCATTGACACAAGTTAATATGCAATTATGGTGCCCCAGGGGAGGGCAATGCACGCCTACATCGAACACCTCCCTACTGAGTTGGATTGACCTACTCACAGCAACCCGGATCGTTGCGTGACCGTTCGTCAAGATCTGCAAGACATGGGCATTCAATATGGTGAGTAAACTACACATCCATACATGAAATTTACTAGAAATACCAAATACTCGGACAAGCATGCATACGGACTCGCACGCATGCGAGCACGCACGTACGCACGCGAGTCCGAGTGCCCCGACACCTACCCGAACCCTCGGGCAGCCACACGCATGGCCCCCCGCACGCGCACGCACGCATACGCACGCACGCACGCGCCCCAGCACCCTCGGCGCACTGCCGCGTGCCTGCCCGCGCGCGCACCGCGCGTCCAGCCCGCGCACCCTTGCACGCACTGCATGCCCGCCGAACCCCGCCCGAACGCTCGAGCATCTGCGCGCCCGTCTGCGCGCGCCAGCGCACCCGCGCGCCCACTCCGCGCTCACCGCGCGCTCGCGCGCGTCTGCGCGCCCGCCTGCGCCCGCCAGTGCCCTCCTGCGCGCACGCTCACAGACAGCCCCCAGCGCGTGCCCACTCTTCCCTAACCCCTTTTTAACCCTCCCCAACCCCTCACACACATTCTAACACATCTACCCAACATGCATGACCTCTCCAACCATCCCTAAGCCATAAAAACTAAGAAAAGAAGGGGAAAAGGACTTACCAAAAGAGGGAAAGGGAAAGGGGGAGATGCGGGGCTCTCGACGCGCCCACGGCCACCTCAACCACCACCACCACCACCACCACCTCTTCAGCCTCTCCTCAGCCTCCTTCTTGGTTGAAAATTTGGGGGGGGGGGAGTTCATGGAAAGGTGCTTAAGAGAGGGGAGACAAACAACAACAACAACACCTACCAAACTTTTCTCTTCCTCCTTCACCTTCTCCAACTTTTCTCTTTGAGGAATTAAAACAAACACTTGGAGGGGGTGGAAAGAGAAGAAGAGAGAGCCAAGAATCCCACGTTGGGAATGGGAGGGAGAGAGAGAGATATATATTTTGGCAAATAAATATCTAAAGGAAGGATTCAAATGACTAAGTCGTCCTTGTCCAGAAATTCTGTACGTGCTTCACTAGAACAGCCATAACTTCCTCAATATAGCTCCGAATTGCACAATTCAAAGTCCGTTGGAAAGCCAAGAAGATTATCTACAACTTTCATGTTTATGCCCAGATCAAATAATCCCTCCAGCTATTCCGAAATTAGAGCTAAACATAGAACAGGGCTGCTGCCATAATTTTTCATCCCCGGGGTATACTTGGAAAAATACCCATAACTTTTACTACAGGAATCCAGTTGATCTAATTCCACTTTTGTATGAAAGATAACTCGAAACTGAGCATCTCATAATAAACTCATATTTAAACCTCTTCATCTTGGATTTTAACAAAATCAAATCCAAATACCAAATTGGAAATACATAACTTCGAGGAGAAAAATTATGTAGCCAAATTTTCAATCAGAGCGCTCCAAATGACACAGGCATAACATCCTCTCCTTTCACATTCGTTTCTTCATCGAGCGCTCCCTTTTTTTCTTCTAAAATTCATTTCTCCTCTCCGATAACACCCTTTTTTCCCCAAATTGCAGGGAGAACGAAATCGAAACCCTTTGTGCTTCTCCATTCAAAACCTAAAAACCATTGTGATCTATTCTGCATGTAAAGGTTAGGGTTTGTTTTTTCTTCCTCTTCTTGCCTATAGATTTTTTGTCTCTTGGATTGATGGATTTACAAAAAGAATATGAGATGCAATTTGCGTTTATGGATGGGTTTCTTTTTTCGACTGTGAGATTTCATGTTTGAGACTGATTTGCACACTTTTTTTGCATTAATTCATCCAAATTTCTTTTTTATGTGTTATGAGATCATGATTTTTTTCTAGTATGATAGGTGTATTTGTAGTATTTATTTGAATTTTTTCATACATTTTCGGTGATTGGCCGTTATTTGATTTCTTCTCAGTACACTATTAGGGATTCTGAGTACATTGTTAACTAAATTCAGTAACCTATGTTTGTCTTATGTTATTTGTGGGTATATTGTTATTTGATTTTATTTGAATTAAATCGTTTCTCTTTAGTCATTTCGGGACAAATGATTTAGAGTCCTGATCACCATAGGTGATCTTTCCTTATTTCTTGTTTAGTTTCTTTCTCTTTTTTTCTTGTACATGAATAGCATAAAATCTCACCTAATTTTTGTATGGATAACCTTTTGGTGCTCTTGTTAAAATACAGAAATGGGTTTTAATTCTTCACTGAATCTGTGATATTAGCTTTTATTTGTCCATTTATGAACTCTCCTAACTTAAGATGCCATTTAGAGTACTAATGATTGTCTAGGAGCATATTAGCTGTTATTTTGAAACCTAGTTATGCAAATTCATTATTGTGACCTATTGTTGTTATTGTGTGTAAATTGTTGTTAGCAACTAATTTTATTTTAATTTTATTTTTGCACATTGTGTAGGATTGAAAATGGTTCGAACAGAGGATTTAACACCAAGAAGAAGTCTGAGTTTTATAATGGTGGCCATCCACTAAAGCCCCTACTCAAAAGTCATCCACCAAAGCTCCATCCAAGTTATCCACCAAATCTCCTACTCAAAAGTCATTGACAAAACTCCTTCCAAGAATGTTGTATATTATATATAACTTGTGTTATACCATTATGAATGAAAATTGTGTTATGAATGAATCTTGAGTGTATTTGTTGACCAATTGATGTTATGAATATAAGTATTGTTATGAATGATAGTTGTGTTATGAATGGTATAACTTATGTAATACTATTAGTACCTTGTATGCATTGACTATTAGTACATTGTTAGTTAATCTCGGCACATTGTTACACACTACCAGTACAATGTTAGATCATTTGGGTACACTATTAAATATGCAGGTCTTGGTATTGAAAGCGTATTTTAAGATGTATCATTAATTTCATGGAAGTTGAGAACTGGTCAATCATCAGGGATGACACTTAGGGTGGACTACAGCATGTCCATAAACAAATTTGGTTAGCATCTTATCAAAATGATAGACATGAACTTCAGACAGAGCGACATTCCAAAATTTAGAGGAGAATATACTATGAAGATCCTAGGACGATCCAAAGAAAGTGTGTTATGAATGGGCATGAAATATGTTACATATTATATATAACATGTCATTTTTCAAAAACAACTTTTTGTTTTAATTACATTGTCGTATTGCCATGTATGAACATCTGTTTGTATTAAATCAGATTATTATATATGCTTATTGCTTATTGAGTGCATGTTAATTTGATGATGCTCAAACTATTGTGAATATATAAGGGTAGTAGGTAACAGTGTACCTAGATGATCTAACAATGTACTAGTAGTGACTAACAGTGTACCCAGATGGACTAACAATGTACTGGTAGTGAATACATATAAAGTACTAATAGTATCACATAAATTATACCATTCATAAAACTACTATCATTCATAACATCAGTTCTATTCATAACATCAATTGGTTAACAAATATACACAAGATCCATTCATAACACAACTTCCATTTATAATGATATAACAAAAGTTATATTTAATACATGACATAGTTCATGTCCATTTATAACACACTTTCTTTGGATAAAACAATTATCATTTACAAAATCATTTCTATTCATAACATCAATTGGTTAACAAATATACACAAGATCCATTCATAACACAACTTCCATTCATAATGATATAACACAAGTTATATATAATATATAACATAGTTCTTGTCCATTCATAACACTTTCTTTGGATCGTCTTAGGATCTTCGCAGCAGATTCAGCTCTGAATCTTAGAATGTTGCCTTGTCCGAAGTTCATGTCCATCCTTTTGATAAGATACTGACCAAATTTATTTACGAACATGCCGAACATGCCGCTGTTCACCCTAAAAATTTTAATTTTTAACAGAACTATATTATATCATAGTATTAAAACACTGTTAAAGGAGAAATAAAAGAACAATTACTCATTTGCCTGATATGATGCACAAAAGACATAAGTTATACATATACCAAAATACTAAGAATATATATGTACCAAGAGACTAAAACTAAGACCAAGCCAAAATCAGCACATCATTCTTCCATATGATGTACAAAAATAATGTACTTAATAAAGACATGCTGGCATACAATCCAGATCAAAATCACAGAAATACAAACATGAAACTCACAAGTAACATATACATACATGATAATAGTGTACCCAAATAGATTAACAGTGTATCTAGGTTAATTAACAATGCACCCAGATTAATTAACAATAACAATGTGCATAGCTATAAATCTATGTATTTGATAAACATATTCTATCTGACATATTATATCTGATAAACAAAAGATAAACATACATATCTCATAAACATATATATGACTTATACTAATACACATACATAGCCATATTATATAATTGACAAGATGGCAAAATGTTAAGCCTGTGTCATTTGGAGCCATTTTGGTTAAGCCTTGGTCGCATTTAGGGTCATTCAGGGCCTTTTTCTTTTTCGATCGGAGTAGCTAAAATTTTGGCTTTTAGCCACCTGCGGGAGTTGGAGTACTCTGATTGGAAATCTAACTGCATATTATGGGTCTTGGTACTGTTTCGTACTACCCATAAAAATTTCATTGAATTTCGGTAACGTTTTGAAAAATATGTAGTTCCGAACCGTATCCGGGTTTTGAGAGTTCCTGGTTGGTCGAATAGTGTGAGATATTTTGGGGATGTGGTGACCCTTGGTAACCTTACCCCCACCTTGCTTGAGGATGAAGAAACCATTGGTTATTTGATATGTGAGTGGGTGAGTAACATCACCCCCCCCCTTAAGGTCAACCCTAGGCACTATTTGGGCATGAAAATGACTTTTTTTGCCCTCTCTCTCTCTCTCTCCCCCTCTCTCCCATTTCGTAGAACACCTTCTCTCCCTCTCTTGGTCTCTTTTTTTCTCCTCTTTGTGTGTGAAGAAGGAGGAGGAAGAAGCAATTGAAGGAAAAGATGAAGAAGAAGCACAAGAAAGAGCGAGAAAGGGTGAGTTGTTGTTGTTGTTGTTTCTCTTCTCTCTATCCCCTTCTCATGCCCCTTTGCACCCCTGTTTTCTGCCATGATAGGCTTGAGGATATGCTGATGAGGTGGTGGTAGTCGTGGTGTTATGCCTGTGTCATTTGGAGCGTTCTGATTGAAAATTAGGCTACAAAATTTTTCTCCTATAAGTTATGTTTTTCCGATTTGGTATTTGGATTTGATTTGGTTAAAATCCAAGATGAAGAGGTTTAAATATGATTTTATTATGAGATACTCAGTTTTGAGTTAGCTTTCGTACAAAAGTAGAATTAGATTAACTGGATTCATGTAGTAAAAGTTATGGGTATTTTACCACATCGTTCAGGCTGCCGCTCCATGCCGCCAATCGGTCGGATAGCACACCTAGTTGTGTTGATTCCATCGCATTCAAACGGGACTTGCGTAGTAGCACTTCCCATCCCTGGAAGTCTCCTACCCCGGACCAAAAGGAGAAAACATTACCATCCGTTCGCCTGGCTAGATTGTAAATGTCAGGAACCTCCGCACGTAGCGATAGTGGACCGCACCATTGATCATGCCAAAAGTGCACTTGATCACCCTTTCCAATTGACCATCTCAAGGCCGAGGAGAACTCCACGCGGCTTCCAAATATTCCTTTACAGAGAGAGAACGAGCGTGCAGTGAACCTAGGCCAACGCAGCTCCCCCAGTTAACCACCTCCATATCGCTCTCGGAACAGTTGAACCCACGGTTTTTTGTCCACCAACCAATGCCATAGCTAGCGGGCGAGGAGGGCCGTGCTAATATCCCATAGATCAAGTATTCCGAGGCCCCCCTCTCAGAATCCCAATCCACTAGGTGTGGTTTTCGCGGTGTCGTCACATCGCCTTGCCAAAAAACCTCCGGCGGATCACATCCAGTTGTTCCACTACACCCGTTGGAACGCGGAATACTAAGAAATAGAAGAGAGGTAGGTTTGTAAACACCGCTTGCAGCAGGATGAGCTTCCCACCCACACTCATCACCCGGCGAGCCACCGCTGCATCCGCTCAATCAAAGGTGCCCAGTCTGCCACCGTGAGCTTCTGTTTGACTAGAGGGAGCTCATGAAACACACAGCCCACCACTCTCGCTAAATCTCTCATTCCTGCATCAATTTTTAATGGTATTTATTTTATTTTGTATTTACAAACATTTTCAATATTGTTCTTGTGAATTTTTGTATACTGTCACTTAAAATACCTTCCATCCTTGTTTTTTTACAGGTTCAACTATGTACTTATTTTCATAATGAGTTTGCTTGGGCAGGAATTTCAATACTCATTTGCGATTGCTTTGGGATGATAGCTAGTTTGATGGTTTCATTTTATATATAAAAATTGAGGTTGTATTCATGTTTTTAATACTTTTCAATTTTTTTTTTTTATTGAATGATAATATGTAGTAGAAGAATTGAAATGAATGATGATTTCAATGGTGAATCTCTGTCAGTATTACTATTTTAAAATAGGGTTATTTCAATGAAATAATATTATTAGATATATAAAAAAAAGTATTTGCGACTAGACCGTTGCAAATAACCCACTTAGCACATTCAATTTTTGGCATATTTGCGACAGCAATTTAGTCTATTGCGGCGGCAGGATGCTGTCGCAAAACAATTTTTTATTACGGTAACTGAAAGTGTGTTGCAAAGATGATTATTTGTGACGGCACCAAAATTTTGTTGTAAAAGAGTATTTGCGGCAGGTTTTAACTGTCACAACTTATTTGCGATGCGAGCTGATGTGGCACCATCAAAACCATCGCAAAACTGCCGGAAAGGATTTGAATTAATTTTTGCAACGGCTTTAATCCGCAGCAAATTCCCAGTTTTCTTGTAGTGCCATCATATTTATAACAAAAAGGGAGAGACAGGCAAGGGCAATGCCACATTATATGGGGTGGGATCAATTGACCCCATCACATTTTAAAAAAAAAAACTCAAACTATTATTGGCACATTTTCAAATCATGGCCAGCTCACCAGTTGACCTTGCCCGACCTCAATTTTATACTTGAAACCCTCAAATTACCCCTGTTACGGTAGTTATGTATTGAAAATTCTTTATCTCCTTTGTTTGATGGTTTAGTTTTTTTATTAATGTAAGTTGTTTCATTTTCAACAGAAAAATTTATGTTTTTTTTAAATATATGATAAGAGTAGATTTTTTTTGAAAATTTTGTAGAATTCATTTTTTAAAATGACCTCATGTATAAAAATTACTGCAGTCGCCACTGGAGACAGGTGTCCCCCCTTTTCGAACAAAATGGGGGCATTTACCCCCATTTTTTCCAATCCCCATATGCCCCCATTTTTTCCAAGCCCCCACAGCTCTGCAGGTCATGCCTGTGGGCGAGATTATCGGCTAGCCCGAACGGCCTAGTTCGGGCTATCCCAAGACAAGTCTTATGTTTCAACGGGCCGGGCCAGGCCAAGCTGGCCCGTTAGGTGTCCTGGGCTAGATTTTGGCCCTATGAGTCCAGGTCGAGCTTTTTGACTTCGGATCAAATGATGATCCTTGGTTATTATGGTTTGTTATGCTGCAAGATTTGAGTTCATGCCTTGATATAGTGCTTTCTTTTACAACGTTAGTATTGTCGACGTGGATATAAGGGTTGGAGTCAGACCACAGTACTTTTAGTACCTGAATATGTATGCAGAAGAGTCTAACATCCGGAGTTTTTCTCCATCATCTCATATTCATGCTTTTTTTGTTCTCTATCTCAAAAGACTACCCCAATGTTTATGTATAATTGTAATTAGTAATATAATTTTTCTTTGAAAACATAATTTTTTTTTTTTTACTTCATGAATTATGATAGAAGTATCCCATACACTATGTTAACACATACTACAACGTCGTAGTGTATTAGACTATAGGTGACACTATAAATGCATGTATTGATCAATGTAACAACGCTCTTTAATAATATTTGGACATCAGCTTAATAAAGGATTAAAGTCTATTATACAATGAGGAGGAGACATTACGTGGACACCAAATGTTTACTGCAAGTATTTATCTTTGTCTGCTCAAAGGCCTTGGCCTTCCTATCTTCTTGTTAGAGAAAGTCCACGGTACACTCCCACATGCAGACGGGGCATGTTTTAATTTTTTAAAATAATAAATCTCATCTGATTAACTACGTACTTTTATGAAATGTATTGTGCTGGTCTAACTCATTCAATGGAAAAAGTGAAAAATTGCAAGCGTTGTAGTGTGGGTGGCTTGTGTTTCTTTTACTTCTCAGTTTTAATTGTGGGCTGAGAAGCCATGGGACAGAGGCCCTTGTTTTTCCCCTTTTGTGCACAGAAGAATTGGCCGTTTTTTGTAAAAAGTAAAAATCTGGAATAAGGGAATATTCTTTGTTTCACTTTTACTTTGATCAATATGAATAGTGGGGTAGGGAGTGGAATGGATATTGTCTTGAGAGTTATATTGGGTGAGAGTGATGATACACTCAATTTGTTTTACAATCTTGTTTGTAACTCAAAAACAATCCTTTGACCATCAATACACTGCGATAGTGCAAATACATTACACCATCATAGTATATATATACTACATTACTAAGGTGTATTTTTTTTTCTTTTTTCATAGAAAAAATATATTTGTGTACTTGAGTATCTATTGCACTTTTTATAACAAAAAATATACTCCGTAAAGAGTGTATTTTTTTTTAAGAAAAAAACCAATGAATGTTGCGGATGGAGTTGCGCATAGCATTGGACATATCATTTTCCTCTGGGTGAATAAATAGGAATATATGAATACCGTCGTTCCAAGGGAGTGAGGTGGATAATGCGATTTTGGATTAATTTTTACTTTAGACATTTGAGAGTTAAGATAGTGATGTCTCATGCTTTCAATTAGGTGCTCATACTATCATGGTTATCCGTTGTAGGTGAAGGTGGTGCTTTATCTCCAACAAGAATGAATGGGTCGGAGCTCCGCCTCCTAGTGAAGATCCGGGTCCTCTCGCCCAAGATCCTGAATCCAAAGAGACTGGAACATCGGTGTGATGCGGACCAAGGGGACTTCGACATTCAAGTCAATAGCATGAAGAAGATGAAAATAATTAGAACCAAATAAATTGGATCAATGTTTTTGGTGCTTACTTGTGAATCAGAATGTGTGTCAATGTCCCTTCTCTCCTCCTTCTCCTCCCTTTTATCCGAGTGAGTAACCACGTTTTTCCCGCCTAGATATCCCACTATCTCGACGAATATCTTCTGGCATAGAAGATTCCGCGAGGTACAGGATTGGGGGTTTGTTATAATGTCGTGGTCACATGGCGATGCTTCATTTTCTCTAAGCGCGACTGTGAAGAGAAGTGACAGGTTATTGGTCAAGTTCAGGGCGCGTCACTGTCTATTTGACGGCATAGAGCAACCCTGACCCCATCTTGCGGTGTTAGTGGTCCCCCTCCTCTAGTGGCCACGGCTAGGTCTAGACCTAGATTCGGCTAGGCAGACTTGGGGGTGCTACAATGGTCGTGTTTCTAGGGGGTTAGACCGGAAGGCTAACCGTGACCCTCCTCGGGTTGCTGGTTTGGTTGCCCTCAACAGGCCTTCTATGATATACTTTCGTTGGGGGATTCATGATCCGAGTTGTCCTCCTCGGGTGAGGGATCAATCGCCCAAGCAATTATTTTAAGCATGGTGACAGTTATGTGAGCTGGACTCCTTGAGCGAACCTCCTTCAGGGCGAAGCAAAACCTCTATGTGCTATTGGGACAGGTGATGAGCTTGTAACAAAACATGACCTCGGCGAGGCCGAGGCCATGCCCCCTGGTCGCAATGAGGTAGAGCGCAGCGTGGAGGACGCGAAAGACGTTTGGTTGCACCAGCAATGCCGCGGCCTCGAAGAATGTGAGAAAAGTGGGGATGAGAGGAGGGAGTAGGAACTGGACCACCGTAAAATTATACATAGAGAAGTACGCCTCACTCGGACGGAGATCTTTCCAGTTCTTGGCGCGTTCGTTGAAGTCTATCCTCCTCTCGGTCACACCCCTCAGTGAGGAAGTCCACCTTTCGACCATGTTGGATAACTGAAGGGGATTCTTTGAGACCCTTCGTTCCTATTTTTAGTCTCAACCCTCATAGGGCTTCATCGTGACCCTCTCCCGAGCACCATTTTCGTTGACAATAATTAGCAACCGTACTTAAATCCGTCTCCGAATTCATCGATTCAACCCTTGGACATCGCTTCGAGATACATTAACGTCCGCCGGCATTAATTCTCCTTGGAAACCTTCGTCTCGGCTGCCAAAACATTGTTTCTTCACATACGTCAAATCTCCTTGGAACCCTACGAGCGGCCAAAGTTTAATCCAATAGTTCACAAGAAATAACGAGCATTCATTACGATGAGACTTATACCACCCGGCACATGATGCCTTAGGGATGTTTTTCTCACCCGACAAGAAGTCCTCCAGTCAAATAGAAAAAAGGGGCATTTGTATGAGCCATTTTCTAGGCCCAATGGCAATGCTCAACGTGCCCGTGGCCCATGACTCGATTAGCGAGGGTCCACGACCCGAATGGCCCACGATCTGTGAATCTAGCCCAACGTCCCATTCACATTTTGCGACTCAAATATATCAAGTCAGAATTGGGATCAAATCCCAACAATATATGTTTGATTTGGGGCTTTATATGCTGATTCTCCAACCCTCATACAAACCAAGCAAATCCCCTTGATAGAGGGATCTCTCTCCATCCGTATGACAGAGGAGAGATTGATAGTTGATCCTAGGGTAATCCTGACCATCTCTGTAAATAGGGAACCGGCTCTCTCTATTAAGATATGTGAGAACAAATTTTCCTATAACAAACCCTAGAATTCCGTTGGTTTACTTGAGCATTGGAGGGCCTTTTACAGGTCATCTCCTCCCCATGTGCATGTTGTTTGAGGTCTCAGATCGTTGGCAAACAAGCGAAACAAGACAGAGGTAGCGGAGCGGACAGATCTGACAACCCGGATGTGGTTCATCAATTTTTGTCCCTCCAATTCACTTTAGATAAAGTGAGGATAAGTGGTGGATAAGATAACTATATTCTTATATAAATTGTTTGTATTTATGAATAAGTGTGAGAGATATGTGTGTGATATGATAGATGTAATAGATTTTAAATAGTGCAAAACTAGTCTTCATCACCCACGATGTGCATGTAATGTTTTTTTTTTTTTTTTGAAAAAGGAATCCTAAACCAAAACCCTCAATTGTTTTTCAACCCATTTATAATATGTCACGTTTTATATACATAAATGATAGAATGAAAATTTTAATAATTTTTAAATAAATTATTTGTAAAATTTATAAAATGAAGTTACAAATAAACGAAATGTTACAATTGAAAATGAATTTCTTTTCATATATATCTCTCAGCCAACCCTATATTGTCAAAATTCTCCCATTTGAAATTCTAAAACCATCAATATTCCTCAAACAGGAAAAAAAAACGGCGTTTACGTACAATTTAAACCCTTTTTAGGGGTATTGTTAGAAATTGAAGGTGGTGTTTTTCCTCAATAAATGTTATCTGGTCGATGGTCCGCCTCCAAGTGTAGATCCGGGTCCTCCCGCCTGAGATCCTGCACCAAGACAGCCTGGGACATCAATGTGATGCTGACCAAAGGGACTCCGACGCTCAAGTCAATGGAGTGAATGGTGAAGATGATGATGAAGAAGATGACTCTATGAACTGGAAGACTAGGGAATTTTTTGGTGCTTGTGAATGTGTCACCCTTCTATCCTCCTTCTCATGCCCTTTTAGCCGAGTGAGTGGCCACATCATTTCCCGCCCAAACGTCCCTCTCTCACTACGAGAATCTTCTAACATTGAAGATTCTACAAGGTACAGGACTGGGAGTTTGTTATGATCTCTAGCCATATGGTGTAGCGTCATTGGCTGTAACCATGTCTGCGATGAGCAGTGGAAGGCGGCTTATCAAGGGCAAAGCAGCCCTGGCCTTGCTTTGCAATGTTAGTGGTCTCCCTCCTCCTGTGGTCAAGACTGGGTCTGAACCTAGGCCAGGATAGTTGGACTTGAGGACAGTCCAACAGTCATGTTCAATAGAGGTGGTTAGTCTAGTTGGCTAGCCCTGATCATCCTTGGAACATTATTGGTGTGGTCGCCTTTGTCTCTCCTCGATATAGTGCCTTTGACGAGGAGACCGTGATCCAAGTTGTCCTGCTTGGGTCAGAAGGAACTTCCCGAGTAGAATCTCACGAGCAAGATTTCCTGAGGAGGACTCCTTGAATGAAGAACCGAGCCGTTCACCTCGTCTTGTCGAAATTCGATCGTAATTTGGGTCTACCCATTTACCCGTCTTATATAGACATGTGGCGCCTTCGGGAAGAGCGCGAGATTTTTCCTCCACAATAAGAAATCATTAGGGATATTTTATCAAAATGTGATTTTTTAAGGGTATATATAAAATAACCATTAAGATTTGGTGGATATGAATATGATATTATCCAATAAACACACACACACACACACACACACACACACACACATATACATATAGATAGATTTATAAAACCAGGAATGGGTTACGTCCAATGCTAGTTGGAAAATTTGATTATCCAACGCATTCGTGGCGGTTAGATATTGTCACAATAGGATAGACATATCAATAGTTATGGTGATTGAAATATTTTATCATTGAATTATTTCTTTAAATAGTAATCACACATAATGACTTTTTATATATTATCTTAAAATGATAAGATCTGATAATAACAAACGTGTAGGGCAATCAAATTGTCCAATTAGCTTTGAACCTAATTCGATCCCTATAAAATCTACTTATATATTTAAAATTTTAAGATAAGATTAGCAGATGAAATATTGGTTTGAATAATAGTGGACTTTAACAAATTTGTTAGAAAATAAAGATGTAAAATTGCGTTATATATACTTAAAAAACTTCTTTTTTTTTTTAAAGTTCATAGGTCCTTATATATTGATGATAAGGTAAAAGTCCAAAACAGTTTTAAAGAAACGGGGCGCATACAACCGACAAAGCCTCCCAAAAAACAACAAGAAATGAAACCAGCTGACAAGGTTGCTACAGGTAGCACTTCAAGCCATTAAGATGAAAAAAAAAGGGAATTTTAGTTTTAAGTCCCCACAAACCATCATATTTAGTAATCGATCCCTCCTTTCTTCGTATTTAGGTTTTAGTCCTCAGATTTAAATGATAGTTCTTTTTTAGTCCCTGAGAGGGACCTATCCATAAATTATTTAATTTACTTTTTAGTCCCTATGAGGGACCTATCCATGAATTATTCTTTAAATGGATTACATATGGTTTCAATCATTGGATTACATATTAGATTACATATGGTTTCAACCATTAGATTACAAGAAGTAAAACCATATAGACTACAAGAACTTGTATTAGATACATCAACCATTACAACAAGTTCAACCATTACATTCAACAATTTTGAGCTTTACAAGAAGTTCAACATCTAGACCTCGCACATGTGGACCACTTCCAGAATTACCATCTTCTGGACATGAAACAGAGTGAACAAAGAGGAGGGTTGGGGCCTGGGATCATCTTGATTGTAATTGCACCATTATTCAACATCAAACATATTCAACACATTTACCATTATTCAACATCAGCTGCATTTTTGCACAATTTAACATCACACTTTACATTCAATATCAATTGCATTTTTGTACAATATAACATCAACCATATTCAACACATTTACCATTATTCCTAAAAGAAATCAAACATATTCAATGTCCAAAAACCCTAGATCTGCAAACAAATCAGCAAAAAAAAAAACAAGATCTGAAAAAAAGAGAAACCCTAGATCTGAAAAGGCAAGATTTGAAAAAAAAAATACAAAATTTAAAAACAAACACTATATGTGAAAAAACCCTAGATCTACAAACAAATGACAAAAAAACTAGATTTGAAAAAAAAGAAAGCCTATAAATAAAAAAGCTAGATTTGAAAAAAAAAAAAAAAAACCTAGATCTGAAAAAAAAAATCCTAGATCTACAAACTAATTAGAAATGAGAGACGAAATAAGGAGTGGACACAGGTCGGCGGGCTCATCGGCTGTGGTTTGTGCTCCCTTTTTTTTTCTCCAGGTTGTGCCTCTAGGCGTGTGTTTTTTTTGTTTGTTGAAATGAAGAGAGAGAGAGAGAGAAAGAAAAGGGAGTCAGTGAAAAAAAGAGCTTATATGTTGTTCACTTGGTGACCTGGTCACCACCAGTTTTGAAAAAAATGAATGTGGACCACTAGATTTGAATTCCATAGATCGGACGGCCCTTCTCGTATATATACAGAGAGAGAGAGAGAGAGAGAGAGAGAGAGAGAGGAGCTCTGACTAAAGAAGTATATATATATAAATATACATGTGAGATAGGAGCTATGAAAAGAAAGAACACAAGCACAAGCAGAAGATCCATTCCGTGAGAAAAAGACGTGTAACAGCTCCCTTACATTCTCAAAAGAAATCAGTACTATCCATCAAGAATCACTGACAAAGACACAGGCCCACCACCTAAAATCTATATATACATTCAATGCAAACAATCCCTCACAAAACCAATTAAAGCCACAAATTTAAAACTTGTCTCACATAGATTCACCTCACCTTCTTCAATCTCTTCACAAATCATCAACTCTTTTTGTTGGACTCATGGAGACTCCAAACCACAGTGACCACCAACCCTTCCTCCTGTGCCCATTCATGGCGCAGGGCCACATGATCCCCATGGTCAACATGGCAATCCTCTTCGCGCAGCGCGGCGTCTAAGTCAGCTTCATCACAACCCCCTCTCAACACCTCGCACGTCCATCCCGCGATCGACCGCGCCACACATTGTGCCAACCTCCCCATACGCCTCGTCGAGCTACGCTTCCCATGCGTGGAGGCAAGCTTACGAGTAGGCTACGAGAACATCGACGTGATCCCCCACTTGGGGGTCAAGGGAGCACTTCAAGCGGTTCTTCGAAGCGATCGACCTCCTGAAGGAACCGCTCGAGCAGTTCCTGAGCAAGGACAACTTTTTCCCGCCCCTAACGTGCACGCAGGACATCGAGTATGGAGTGGGTGTCCCAAGGTTAGAAAATTTTCACATCAATACGTACTGATGGATGGGAGTGGGTTTGGTCCGATGCTAGTTGGACAATTTGATTGTCCAAAACATTTATTGATCGTCAGATCTTATCATTCTAAGATAACATATTAAAAATCATTTTGTATAATTGTCATTTAAAGAAAAAATTTAATGACAAAATATGTCAATCAAAATAACTATTGATTTGTCTATATTTATATGGTAAGATCTGATGGTCATGAACAATCAAATTATCGAATTGGACCTAATCCATGTACAGATGGAATTCTCATTAGTACGTACTGATATAAAAAAATTTCATCAAAGGTTGGTCTTCCACGGCAGGTGCTGCTACTCCCTCGTCGTCATGGAGAGCGTGCGCTGACATGGACTCTGGGTCTCCGCTGATGAACCCGAGGAGGAGACGGTAACGATACCCGACGTGCCTTGTGGACTGGAGATGACGAGGGGGCATCTCATGAAACCGATGTCCCTGGCGGGATTTCCGGACTTTGAAGATAGAGCGGTGAAAGATGAAGCAGAGGCGGATGGAGTGGTCGTGAATAGCTTCAATGAATTGGAGGCGCAGTTCATCGAGGTGTACATGAAGATGATGGGGAAGAAGACCTACAACGTAGGTCCGCTCTCTCTATGCAAGGGGGGAGTCCAAGCAGAGAGAGGGAACAAGTCGTCTATCGATCAAGACAAGTGTTTGAGTTGGCTCGACTCGCATGAGCCAGGGTCCGTTGTCTATGTGAGCTTCGGCTGTAAAATAAATCATAATAGCACTTAGGATCTTGATTAACTTGTTTGCGAATACTATAATCATATATTTTTGTCATGCGGAATCATTATAGTATATATATACACACACACACACATATACAAACCTTTCTCCATGGTAAGTAGCCTTCTTTTGGTACAAGGACTTGAAGAAGAATAGAAGGATTCTTCACTTTCCTATCTCTCTATGGAGTAGACTTACTTTTGCTTGTGCAAACACAAGATGTTGTGAGACATGAAAAATGGGTTGGGAGTCCACTCCCTTTTATAGATGGAGAGGGGGAACCCTCCCACACTCAAACATAAATTGGATTCTTAAAACCCATTGAAGAATCCAATGAACCTACTAAATGTTTTTGGGAATGTATCCAATAATGGGTGGGTGTTGGGAATACAAAGACATAGAATATTTTCCTCATTTCAATGGCCATACATGTACACAATTATTCCATACATTGTGTACCACTTTAAAGAGATGTATATACATTGTCTATCACTTAATGAAAATGTACATACATTATGTACCACTTAATGGGATACACACAATTACTCTTTATACATTGTGTATTTTTAGATTCATTATTCAATGGATAGTCATGGGAATTGAACCACATAAAAACTTAATTAATTTATACTTAATTGATTCACTCTTCCAATATACCCTTTTATGAACCAAATAATGAAATGGAACATTGATCATTACATGTCCATATTCATTTCTTAATGGGTCACATTCTTACATTCTCTGTTATATATGTGTCACTTTTTGGCCTGTTGGTAACCATTGGAGCATTTTAGCAGTTTTTAAAATTTTTGCATTTTTCGATCGGAACCGCATAATTTTGGACTGTTAGCTATCGTCCCGAGCTAGAGGACTCCGATTGAAAATCTAACTGCATATTATGTGTCCTGGTACCATTTTAAGCCACTCATGAAAATTTCATCGAATTTCGGCAACGTTTCCGAAATTTCACAGTTCCGGGGCGTATCCGGGTTTTTAAGTCGCTCACTATATATATGTGAGAGCTAAATTTCGAAATCACTATTCATCATCCCTACCAACCATTCTCTCTCTCCTCTCTCTCATTTTTCTTCCATTTGGAGGCCTTAGACCCCTCAAAACTAAAAACCCAAAACCTAAGAAGTGTAGATCGGGTCCCGATCTACACCCCGGTGTCTTCAAATCCCGATTCCGACGATCCTAACCTCCCCGTCCTCCCCTCTTTATCCTCTGTTTTGGGCCGTTTCGAAGGCCGAGATAGATCGGGGCGTAGGAGCACCTTTGAGAAAGGTTTCGGTGCGCGGAGAGCACCCGGTCACCCCTTCCTCACCCTTGGTAAGCTTTCTTTCCCTCTTTTTCATGCTTAGATGCTTGATAGGAGGGGGTTTTTGGGTTTGGGAGGTGGTCGGCGGCTGTGGGAGGCCGTCGGGGGTGGTTGGGGGCGGTCGGACGCCGTCGGGGGGGGGCCATTGGGTGGTGGTGGAGGTGCTCGGGCAGTGGGGGTCTGTTTCGGGCAGCAGGCAGAAGCGGCAGCAGCTCAGGCAGCGCGCAGGCTGGGCGCGCGCGGACGTACGCGCGTGCGTGCGTGCTGGTCGTGCTGGGTGTGCTCGGTGCTGTGTGCGTGAGTGCTGGTCGCGCGGGTCTGTGTGCGAGGAGCTGGTCGCGCGGGTGCTGGTGCGAGGAGCTGGTCGAGCACCTGTGCGTGGGTGTGCTGGGCGTGCGGACGCTGGGCGTGCTGCGCGCGGGTGCACCCGGGAGGAGCTGGTCGAGTGGATGGTGCGGGGAGAGTGTGCGAGAGGGCGATGCGCGCGGAGTGCATGCTGGGTGTGCTGGGGGTGATGGCCGAGAGGGCGGTGTGTGCAGGGAGGTCGTGCAGGGTGCGCGCGGGGTGCGCGCGGGGCGCGGCGAGGCGGCTGTGATGCGCGCGGGGCGCGGCGAGGTGGCGGAGGTGCGCGCGGGGCGAGGCGCTGCGCGCATGGGCGTGCGGGGTGCTCGCGGGCCGGCGCGAGGCGTGCGGGGCGCGCGCGGGCTGCTGCGGCTGAGCGCAGTGGACGCGCGGTGCCCCGGGTGGTGCGGCGGCGTGTCCAGGCGGCGGGCAGGGGCCCAGCGGGGCGCGGGGTGCATGGGCTGTGGCGCGGCGGTGCACCCGGACGGTCGGGTGGCCGTGCGGGTGGTTGCCGGCCGTGCGGGGGGTTGCCGGAGTGCTCGAGCTAGCGTTTGTGCGAGTCGTATGCACGTTTGCCCGAGTGTTGGGTGTTTGATTTGGGATTTTGGGTATTTATTTGTGTATTTTGTGTATTTTGGGGTATCTGTGGATTTATACTCACCAGTTAATACCTTGTCTTGCAGATCTCGACGGACGGTCGCGCGTCGACCCAATTTCCGGTGAGTGGGACAACCCAACCCAGTTTGGGAGGCGCTACATGCCTTGGAGCGTGTACCGTCCTCCCCTGGGGCACATAGTTAGTATTAACTGTTGTTTTGAAATCCATGTAAGCATGATGTGTGTGTGTAGAATGCATGCCACCCCTAGACTTGTATGTTAGGGACTTGCACCCTTAGGATTTGTGCATGAGCCGTGTATCATGTCACCCCGTTATCATGCTAGGAAAGCCCGACCTGTGCATGCGTCCTATTAGTTTGATTTATTTAATTAAATGCAAGCTTTAATATTGATAGCATGCCTTGGGAATATAAGGGGGCCTTGCGAGGTTAACATTGAGACCCGGGTTAGGGTACTCCGTGTTCCTTGTTTGGTTGTCGGATGTCCTACATCGGGACCTCAGGTTACCCTCCCAAGGTCTCTTTTCCCCTTTGTTGTCTCATTTATTTCCCCGCATCCTAGTTATGCGCGCTGGTGGAATTCAGAGGAATTCAAGACATTAGAGTAGTAGAGTTGTGCTGTCAGCGGATCCGAGTGGATCATATGCGATGGATAGGCTGTTCTGTTCCCTCCGTTGGATCTGTGTAGAGACTACCCCGGCGTTAGAAAGGTTGTCCCGTGCAGGGGCTTCCACCAGTAGGCGCCTCCTGATTTGGTAGAAGGACTGCGCCGAACGTGGGAGTGGCCAAACGACCTACGGAGTGGGGAGAGACTATCGGTGGACCGAGGGTGACCAACAGCCTAGTCAGTCCCAAGAGCCTAGGTCACCTGTTGAGAGGTGAGGGTGAGGGTATGGTGGGCCGGCGATGCGACGACCCACAGGTTTGTGCAAGGATGATTATCCACCCATTAAGTCCCAACATCCTAGGTCACCTATTGAGGGTGAGGGTGAGGGTATGGCGGTTCGGCGATGTGACGAACCCCGGATTTGTGTTGTTTATGCCGCTTTGGGGCTATTGGCTTGATTTAAATGTGGTTAATATGAACTGTATGCATGGGTTGTGCTATTCACTGAGCGTGTGGCTCACCCCTCGCATATTGTCTTTTTCAGTGATCTCTGAGGGAGGAGCTTCCCGAGCGACTACACCAGTAGAGGAGTAGCGCCACGTCCCTCGAGTTTGAGGCCATCAGCACCCTTCTCTTGTTGTATGTATATATTCTGTGCTTGGGCACCTAGTTGGGATTATGTATGGATTTTATTTGTATATATATGGACATGTTGGCTCTCACAGGACTTATGATTATGTATCGAGTCTGTAGTATATTTTGATTACAGATTCAGTCTTTTTAGATTCCGCACTTGGTGTGTATATTATGTCAGCCCTGCTTTATCTGTGTTGTCATTTTAGTTGTTGTGTGAGTATGTTATTGATTCTTGTTTACTGATATGATATATACATTTGCCGCGTCCCGGGGTTGGCCGCCCTGGGGCGTGACATTCTCCCACTTGACCCATTAATCACCCAGTTTTATCATAATATCATAATTAAGCAAAATTGCTAATGTGAGTCATGGCGGTTGTACTTTAATAAACAAGTAGTCCCTTCCATGTACTACAACATTATAATTTTACTTAACTTGATCATAAGTTTGATATCAAATAGGTTAGATTACATAACCTATTATAATGGTTCCACATAAGTGTCTTGTCAGGACATTTTCCTATTATCATTCATCCATTGCAATTCATGTGTACACATTATAGAAAATAGGAAATAACAGAAGCACATTAAACTTGAGATCTCATTAGTGTCAATCATACAATAAGTTCATAATACATTATGGATAGCGGTGAAGACCCATTCTTTCAACATGTTCCTTAAAAACCTTTGGCCCTAAACCTTTGGTTAATGGATCCGCTATCATAAGCTTGGTACTTATATTTTCTATTGACACTCTTTGCTTCTGTACTTCATCTTTGACCGATAAGTACTTTAATTCCATGTGTTTGACACCATTGGAGTACTTGTCGTTCTTAGAGAAGAAGACTGCTGCAGTATTATCACAAAAAATTCTCAACGGCTTGGCAATAGTGTCGACAATCCCAAGTCCCGAGATAAAATTTCGCAGCCATAACGCATGATTCGTAGCCTCGAAACATGCAATGAACTCGGCCTCCATAGTGTGTGCAGCGATACTTCCTTGTTTTGCACTTTTCCATGATATAGCCCCTCCACTAAGCAGAAAGACATAGCCAGAGGTAGATTTTCTGCTATCGGGGCATCCAGCATGATCCGAGTCTGTGTATCCAATCACTTCCAAGTGATCAGATCTTCTAAATGTGAGCATATAATCTTTCGTTCCTTGCAAATATCTCATAACCTTCTTTGCAGCCTTCCAATGAGCCATTCCTGGATTGCTCTGGTATCTACCGAGCATGCTGACTGCAAAACTGATATCTGGCCTCGTACATGTTTGCGCATACATTAAACTCCCAACGGCTGATGCATAAGGAATGACCTCCATTTGTTTTCGTTCCCAATCATTTTGAGGACATTGCATAAGACTGAATTTATCACCCTTTTGTACTGGGGCGTCTGAAGGCGAACAATTCTGCATTCCAAACCTTTCAAGAACTCTTTCAATATAGCTTTTCTGAGACAATCCCAATATCTTTTGTGCTCGGTCTCGAATGATTTCGATTCCAATCACAAAATTTGCCTCTCCCATATCTTTCATTTCAAAGTTCTTTGTGAGGAATTGTTTTGTTTCGTACAACAGACCTAAATTGCTACTTGCAAGTAAGATGTCATCTACATATAGGATAAGAAAAATAAACTTGCTTCCACAAACCTTCAAGTAAATACACCGATCAACGGTATTTTCCTTAAAACCGAAGGAAACAATGGTATCATTAAACTTAAGATACCATTGTCGTGAAGCTTGTTTAAGTCCATAGATTGACTTCTTCAACTTGCACACAAGATGTTCCTTTCCCTTTTCTGAGAAGCCTTCAGGCTGCTCCATATAAACATCTTCCTCTAAACTCCCATTCAAGAATGCAGTTTTTACATCCATTTGGTGAAGCTCTAAATCAAAATGAGCCACCAATGCCATTATAATTCTGAGAGAGTCCTTCTTGGATACAGGAGAGAAGGTCTCTTTATAGTCAATGCCTTCTTTCTGAGTAAAGCCTTTAGCTACAAGTCTAGCTTTGAATCGTTCAATATTGCCTTTAGAGTCTCGTTTGGTCTTGAAGACCCATTTGCAACCAACTCTCTTTGCTTGTTCAGGCAATTCAACGAGATCCCAGACTTTATTTTGAGCCATAGACTTTAACTCTTCTTTCATAGCATCTATCCATTTGTCAGAATTATCTACTTTTATGGCATCTGCATATGAAATTGGATCTGCCTTCATTCCTATGTCAAATTCAGACTCTTGTAGATACACCACGTAATCATCTGAAATAGCAGATCTCTTTTCCCTTTGAGATCTTCGTAATGCTACTCCTTGTGATGTTTCTAGAGTTGAATTACTATTAGTGATTTCATTATTGAGTGGTTGATCATTTATTTGCATCTCATTATTGTTTGAACGATTATCAATAATAGGTGCAAGGTTCGGTTCAGAAGTTATGGGCAAGGGAACTTGCACCCTTACTTCTTCAACGACCACTTTTCGTGGTTGATCACTTCCACTATTCTCACCATTTTCTAGGAATTTTGCATTTCCAGTTTCTATTATTCTCGTGCTATGGTTAGGACAGTAAAATCTATACCCTTTTGATTTTTCTGGATACCCTATAAAATATCCACTTATTGTTCTAGGGTCCAACTTTATTTCTTGTGGATTGTAAATTCTAGCCTCCGCTGGACAACCCCAAACATGTAGGTGTCGTAAACTCGGTTTCCTACCAGTCCAAAGCTCAAAAGGAGTTTTTGGGACTGACTTACTAGGAACTCGATTCAATATATAAACAGCGGTCTTAAGGGCCTCAATCCACAAAAATTCGGGTAAGATAGAATTACTTATCATACTCCTCACCATATCCATTAATGTACGATTGCGCCTCTCAGCTACACCATTCTGTTGAGGAGTGCCGGGCATCGTATATTGTGCACGAATTCCATACTGTGCTAGGAGTTTAGCAAATGGACCGGGGTGTTGTCCTGTTTCATCATATCTCCCATAATACTCACCACCTCTATCAGAACGAATGACTTTAATCTTTTTGTCTAATTGCCGTTCAACCTCAGTAATATATACCTCAAGGGTATCCACAGCCTGAGATTTATCATTAAGCAAATAGATATATCCAAATCTAGAAAAGTCATCAATAAAGGTAATAAAGTACTTTTCACCACTGAAACAGGGAGAAGAAAAAGGTCCACATATATCAGTGTGAACAATCTCAAGAAGCTCATTAGCTCTTGTGGCACCTTTCTTAGTGTGTTTGGTCTGTTTACCTTTAATACAGTCCACACACACTATAAAATCAGTAAAATCTAAGGTTGGAAGAACCTTATCTTTTACCAATCTTTCCATTCTTTCTCTGGAGATATGTCCCAGTCGTTTATGCCACAAGAAGGAAGAATTTTCATTTATCATGTTTCTTTTAATTCCAATATTTCTATCAAGATGCAAGGTCATTAAGGCTTCAGAAAAAGAAGAATGAAGGTTCAATTTATATAAGCCATCACATAAAGTTCCACAACCCATAAAAATATTATTCTTGAACAAGTTAAAGGATTTATTTGCAAAATAAAAGGAATAACCATCAAGGTCTAGTTTAGGAAGAGAAACAAGGTTTCTTGAAACAGAAGGAACATAAACAGTATTTTGCAAATCTAAATAAAAACCACTATCCAAAGACAAACGATAGGTTCCAATGGCCAAGACTTCAACTTTCATGCGGTTCGCTACTAGGATGTATCTTTCATTTGGATTTGGGCTCCGGGTTGTAAGGAATCCCTGCATTGAATTGGAAACATGAATAGAGGCACCTGAGTCAATCCACCATGTATTCGAAGGTACTTCAGCAAGATATGATTCGAAACATACATAAGCAAAGTGCTTACCTTTCTTTTCGAACCATGCCCTACGCTTCGAACAGTCCTTCTGTATGTGTCCATTCTTTTTACAGAAAAAGCACTTTGGACCCTTATCAGTCTTCACATGAACCTGAGGAGCATCAGCAGGACCATGGACCTTTGGTGAGGCTTGACCTTTGCCCTTTCCTTGCTTTCTTCCCTTTTTAACATCTTTATGAGCAACGAAATGAACTGAATGAATCCCTCTTTGCTTAAGTCTGGCCTCCTCTTGAATGGCCATACTTGTTAACTCATTGGCATTCCATTTGTCTTTATTCGTATTATACGAGATTTGGAATGCCTCATACTGAGGTGGAAGTGAGTTCAAAATGAACTGCACTAAGAAGGATTCATCCACATTCATTCCCAATGTCTTGAGTTTTGCAGCGATATTAGTCATTTCTAAGATATGTTGTTGCATACCTCGCACCCCATCATATTTCATAGTTGTCAGTTGTGCCATAAGTGTCCCCGCTAATGATTTATCAGCAGCTTTGAAACGATCTTCCACATTTTTCAGGTAGGTCTGTGCATCATCAGCTTTCGGAAGTGATGACTTGATGTTATTTGCAATAGTCATGCGCATAAACATTAGACTAAGTCTGTTGGATCGCTCCCACTGCTTAAATAGATCTTTGTCATCCTCTTTGCTAGCCTCAGTGAGTTCAGCAGGCTTTTTAGTTTGGAGAGCCAAATCTAGATCCAGAACACCAAAGGTGAACTGTATCTGCTCATTCCAATCTGAAAAGTTCAATCCATCGAGAACGGGATCCAACGAAGCATGCGCATGAAGAGAAGGAGTAACAGGTACTGAAATAAGATTAAAATACTCACCAATTAGTTTGTAAAATTATAATTATGAACAAATAGTATCATCATGATCTCTTCCTTTGGGCCGAGTCATGACATACAAAGCGTTCCATTTTTTATTTTTTATTTTGTTTAACATAATGAATAAGACTAATTGTGTCACGCCCCAGGGCGGCCGTCCCCGGGTTGCGGCAAGTGTATACAAGATATCAGCAGTCTAAATAGGGAATCAATAAATCACTCTAAACGACAACTAGAATGACAACAACACAGATGAAAGCAAGGCTGACATAATATATACACCGATAGCGGAAGCTAAAAGACTGAGTCTGTAATCCAAAAACATACTACAGACTCGATACAAATCAAACGTCCTGTGAGAGCCAATATATACACATACATCCAAATAATACACAACTGGGTGCCCAAGCACAGAAATATATACATACAATAACAAGGAAGGATGCTGATGGCCTCAGAAACTCGCGGGACGTAGCGCTACTCTGCTACTGGTGCAGTCGCTCAGGGAGCTCCTCCTTCAAGTCCTCCTCAGTAATCACTGAAAAAATATTATGCGAGGGGTGAGCCACACGCTCAGTGAACAGCACAACCCATGCATCACAGTTTATATCAACCACAATTAATCAACAACCAGCCTCAAAGTGGCATAACAACATAATCCAGTGATTCGTTACATCGCCGAACCACCATACCCTCACCCTCACCCCTCAATAGGTGACATAGGATATTGGGACTTATAATCATCCAAACACATCCATACACATCCATACACATCCATACACCCTCACCCTCACCCTCACCTTTCAACAGGTGACATAGGATATTGGGACTGACTAGGCTGTTAATCATCCTTGGTCCACCGATAGCCTCTCCTCCACACCGTAGCTTGCCTGGTCTACTCCCACATTCAGCACAGTCCGAGTCCAAGATCAGGAGGTGCCTACTGATGGGAGTCCTCTGTCAGAATAGCCTGTCTAACGCTGAGGAGTTCCTACACGGATCCAACGAAGGGAAGAGAAACAGTCTACCCACACGCATATGATCCACTCGGATTCGCTGACTACACCTCTCTATAACTCTAGTGTCTTGAATTCATCAGAATTCCTCCACGGCGCATAACCAAGATGCGGGGAACATGCATTAGTATAAACGGGAAAAGAAACCTTGGGAGGGCACCATGAGGTCCCGATATAGGACATCCCGACAACCAAACAAGGAACACGGAGCACCCTAGCCCGGGTCTCAATGTTGACCTCGCAAGGCCCCTTAATATTCCCTAAGGCATGCAATAATATTACCAGTTGCATTTAGTTTAACAAATTAAACTAATAGGAGCATACAAAGGCCGAGGCTTTCCTAGCATGATAACAAGGGGACAAGGTGCATGGCTCTTACACAACCTACGGGTGCAAGTCCCTAACATACTCAGTCTAGGGTAGCATGCATACTATATATTAATCATGCTGCATGGATTACATATTAAACAGGTTAATAATAAACTACGGTGCCCCAGGGGAGGACGGTACACGCCCAAGTGCATACAGCGCCTCCCAACTGGGTTGGATTGTCCCACTCAACGGTGGTCGGGTCGTCGCGCGACCGTCCGTCAAGATCGGCAAGACAAGGTATCAACTTGGTGAGTAAAATCCACAAATACACCAAAATACTAAAAAATACACAAATAAATACCCAACACTCGGGCAAACGTGCATACGGGCCCGTACACACGCTAGCCCGAGCACCCCGACTCACTCCCGCACCCCCGGCAACCACCCGCACGGCCACCCGCCCCCGGATGCACTGCCACGCCCCAGCCCGCGCACCTAGGCGCCCTGCCGAGCCCCTGCCCGCACGCCAGGACGCGCCGCCGAGCTCCCCGGGTGCACCGCGCGCTCACTACGCCCCAGCGCAGCCGCCCGCGCGCACACCGCACGCCTCGCCGCGCGCGCACACCCCGCGCACACCACCGCTCGCCTCGCCGCGCACCCCGCGCGCACCACCGCTCACATAACCCACTCAACCAGCACCCCCAGCACGCCCAGCACCCAGCAAGCCAGTACACCCGCGCCTGCGCCACCCGAGCGCACGCCCGCGCGCACGTCCGTGCGCACACGGGCGCGCGCCCTGCCACTGCACGCCTGCTGCGCTGCCTGCTGCGCCTGTGCTGCCATCCTGCCCGGGCAGACTACCACCCTGCCCGAGCACCTCTACCACCACCCACCGGCCACCAACGGCCTCCGACCGCCCCCCAACCACCACCGACAGCCACCAACCGGCCTCCTCACTCAACCCCACCCTCCTAACATGCATCTAAACATGAAAAAGAAGGAAAGAACCCTTACCCAAGGAAAGGAGATGAAAGGAAGGGAACCGGAGGATCTTCGTGCACCGAAACGCCTCCCAACGGATCTCCACCACCAAGACCTCCTCCTACCTCAAAAGGGGCTGAAAACAGGGGAGAATAGAGGGGGTTAGAGGGGGCCAAACTTGTCGGAACTTGAATCTGAGAACATCGGGGGATAGATCGAGACCGGATCTAACCTTTCTATGTTTTGAGTTTTGAGTTTTGAGAACTCTAAGTGGCTCAAAACTAAGAAAAGGAGAGAGGGGGAGAGAGAAAACTCATTTGAGAAGATGATGAATAGTGGGGGGCAACTTTTAGATTTCACTTAAATAAGTCAACACTTAGATTATGGTTAAGAAGGATTAATTAGGGTTTAAGGCTTGATTAAAGAGTTTAAGTGGGCTTTGACTTGGGTCAACCCAACCACACAAAAAAACAAAAAGGGTTGACCAAGTCATGGGCCCACTTTGATCGAGTCAACTCTCCCAATGACTTCTCGCTCGGTCAAAACCCGGATACGCCCCGGAACTGTGAAATTTCGGAAACGTTACCGGAATTCGATGAAAATTTCGTGAGTGGCTTAGAATGGCACCAGGACACATAATATGCAGTTAGATTTTCAATCGGAGTCCTCTAGCTCAGGACGATAGCTAACAGTCCAAAATTTTAGCGATTCCGATCGAAAAACGAAAAAACTCAAAAACTGTCAAAAATGCTCCAATGGTTACCAGCAGGCCAAAAAGTGATACATATATAACAAATTGATGGCATTTTCCATAATCTAATAGACTTTTAGCCTTTGGGCAACAAAAATCAAATCTGATTATGGGTGCATAAAAATTGTCTTATTCCAATTTCTAATTATTTGGTTATAGATCCACCTTTGGGTCAATCTACAACTTTCTAAATAGAAATTTATCTTCATATAATATATGTTTATAAAATTTTATATTTGGGCCACTTTGGTGATTACCAAACTATTCCATTTTGTAAACATATAATCATAAATAATAAAACATAATATGATAGATCTAACATAAATACTTTCTCAATGATAAAAGCATAAGGCAAGAAAGTCACGACCTATATATTCAAATTTAAATATATCCACTTTTACTTCAAAAATTCCATAGTTATTTTTTTTATTTATACAATTTATCAATAATGTACAACAAACAATATGGATAGTCACTAACATTATGTGGATGGAAAAACTTATCAAATATGGAGAAAGACATGCTTAAACTTTAAAAAACAATCTTATAATCCAAAAAATATGAAAAATCACAACCACGCTCTGATACCACATGTAAAATAAGTCATAATAGCACTTACGATCTTGATTAACATAATTGTGAATACTATAATCATATATTTCTGTCATGCGGAATCATTATAGTATATATATATATATATATACACACACACAAACACACACAAACCTTTCTCCATAGTAAGCAGCCTTCTTTTGGTACAAAGACTTGAAGAAGAATATAAGGATTCTTCACTCTTCTATCTTTCTATGGAGTAGACTTACTCTTGCTTGTGCAAACACAAGATGTTGTGAGATATGAAAAATGGGTTGGGAGACTACTTCCTTTTATAGATGGAGAGGGGGAACCCTCCCACACTCAAACATAAATTGGATTCTTAAAACCCATTGAAGAATCCAATGAACCTACTAAATGTTTTTGGGAATGTATCCAATAATGGGTGGGTGTTGGGAATACAAAGACATTGAATATTTTCCTCATTCCAATGGCCATACATGTACACAATTATTCAATATGTTGTGTACCACTTTAAAGAGATGTATATACATTATCTATCACTAAATGAAAATGAACATACATTATGTACCACTTAATGGGATACACACAATTACTTTTTATACATTGTGTATTTTTAGATTCATTATTCAATGGATAGTCATAGAAATTGAACCACATAAAAACTTAATTAATTTATATTTAATTGATTCACTCTTCCAATGTACCTTTTTATGAACCAAATAATGAAATAGAACATTGATCATTATATGGCCACATTCATTTCTTAATGGGTCACATTCTTACATCTGCAACATTGCAAGGCTCGGACTCCAGCAGGCGATGGAGATCGGGGAGGCGTTGAAGGGTTCAGGGTGACCGGTGGTTTGGGTCATCGAATCGGGGGAGACCGAGTCATGGGTGTCATGGTTCAGAGAAGGATTGGATTGGTTGGTGATAGTGGGGTGGGCTCCGCAAGTGGCGATACTGTCTCACGAGGCGGTGGGTGGGTTTCTCACGCATTGTGGGTGGAATTCGACAATTGAGGCGTTGTGCGCGGGCGTGGTGATGGTGACGTGGCCTTGGTTTGGGGAGCAGTTCATGAACGAGAGGGTCGTGGTTGATGTGTTGGAGGTTGGGGTGAGAGTGGGGATAGAGGTTCGGACGTGGTTGGGGGAGGAGGTGTTGGTGGGGAGGGAGGAGATTGGGGTGGCTTTGGAGAGGGTGATGGATGGAGGAGAGGAGGGGAGGATAGAACGAGGAGAGTGTGAGAGGTTGCGGAGATGGCGAGGAAGGCGATGGAGGTCGGGGTCGTCTTATATGAATATGACAATGTTGATTGAGGATGTGAAGGGTTACCAGAAGGAGAAGAGGGCAACTCATGCGATCCCTTGAAGTGAATGCCCCACCCAAAAAGAAAAACAAAAACCAAAATGAATATGACAATGTTGATTGAAAATGTGAGGGGTTATGTGAAGGAGAATGTAGAATGGTCTGTGAAGCTAAGCTAAGCTTGGATTGTTTCTAGTTTTTTAAGGTTTGAACTGTATTATTGATCACTGTTGCACCTCAGTCCTGTAACACAATGTATATATATGGATAAAATAAAATTCCACATTTTATAAATTCATGAGTGGTTTGGAGTCTCCTTGACTGCTTGTTATGGTTGGGGTTGAAGATTTTGGGATTGATAAAGTGAGTTATATAATGGAGTGGGGGGCTGTGTGTAAGCCTTGTTTTAAATTTGTGGCTTTGATTTTGTGGGATTGTTAAGCATTGCGTGTGATGCAGCTTGAGATGGTTGGGGTTGTACCTTCACTTGATTCTAGATAGATATGAGAGCTGTTAGATGCAATATATGGGGACATTTTGCCGACAATCCGTATATACAATAAAAAATTTATTTGTCCCTAGTGGTCATAGCACAATAGTTAAGAATTTACCTGTGTTAAAGATAGATATTGGGTTCAAGTCTTAGCACTGTGTTATAAATCATGTTTGTTTAATGAAATTCAAAAGAATTTTATGTAAAGTCAGCTACGAAAGGTTCCTTCATTATCAAAATAAATAAATAAATAAAAATTTCATTATTCTATTTTTCCAACGAAAATAACTAAAAACACAAGCGCGGAAAAATGATTTATGGTCAATCCAAAATAACCCATGTCGCTATATGTACCCAAATAGGGCTGAACTCTTATTCTTTAGCCAATTTAATAATTTATGCATGCAAATTATGCATGATAATTTGGAACACCTATTGTAGGAAAATGTTGTACTTGGTCCATTTTACAGTTTACAATGCAGACTGCACATATTTTTATTTATTTTTTCTTAAATCTCATACATCATCTAACGATGTATGTAAATTTATAAAATATGAAGTATATACCCCCAATAAATTGATTGATATCATTTATAAAAAATGTGAAAATTTTTAACGAGATATAAACCTCAATACAAGAGTAGAGGGGGCTAACGAAATATAAAATTAAATTTAGAACTGTAAATTAAAATGATTAATTGTAAAAGAGCTAGCTCCTTGCACTTAATTTTATGCATGCAAATCATGCCCGAAAATTTGTAACAATTATTTTATGCATGCAAATCATGCAGGACAATACTGCAACACTTATTTTATATGCATGCAACTCATAGATGCAGGACATGATTTGCAGCACTTATTTTATATGAGACTAGGGACCATTCCCCACCACCACGTGATTGTCACTTAACATAACCCTTCACGTCCTCGATCTAACATTGTCATCTCCCCAACCTCACTCACTCTCCTCTCCTCTCCTCTCCCCCACCCTTCACCCTCTCCAAAGCCGCCTCCCCAATCTTCTCCCTCTTCACCAACACATCTCCCTTCCCCAAAATCCCTAACAGATATACACTTCATTATGCGAGTATATAATGTGTTCTGAGCATATATACTTCATTGTGATCCATATTTGTTAGTCCCAACATGCTATCTCTCACGCAGTTCTTAAAGATAAAATACCATGTTTGACCTTGTAATAGGGGAGTCTGGTAAAGTTGCCTGATTATGTAAAACAGGCCATATGAAGCTGTGGTGGTTCTGCTCCATGTACAAACATTTTGGTGAATCGCTTTCCAAACCATCTAATGCATTATAACACATCGTCAGAATGTCATTTCATCTAATGCATTATAAGAAATGACTAATATAATATATATTTTACTATGTCAATATATATACTCTAATATAACAAAATAAAATGGGGGCGGTTATAGTCACCATTTTATTTTAAGGGTTGGATTCAGAGACAGAACCGGGCGGCGGGGTGTTGGTTTGCATGGGCAGTCCAATTGCAGAATTTTTTTTTGACATGGCTAGATTAGATTGAAATACTCTTGGAAATTTATTTATGTCATTATTTTAAGTATAATGTTATATACAATCTTTTTCTCAACCTCATTTTCAGTTTACACATGTTTTGAATTTTTTAAAAATAGTACATTTCATCTATTGAGATACATGCATGATTTTATAAAAAAAATGAAGTATATTTTAATAAATTACATGGATGTATTTATAGAAAATGTAAAAAATTTCTATCAAAGCATATATCTGGTTTAATTTAATGTGAGTAGATGCTCCAATGATTTTCTATCGACGCATATAGGACTGAAATTGAGGATAAAAAAAAGCTATGTATAACAGCTCTCTTATTTTAATATGTCTAAAGTTAGAAATGGGACAACGAAGTTAACTATGTTTGGAATTGGAAAATGTTATATTAAGTTAACATGCATACATTTGATTTTTTTTTATTGTATACCTATATAATGAAGTTATTAATAAATGAAGTAGAAGTACATTTAATTTTTTTTATTAGAAATGAAATACATGCTCTTATGAAATAAATGCATATATTTAATTTATGTTTTCTATAATTGTGCATATGAAGATATTGAAATATATATTGAGTATATTGCGTTAAATGTGATGAATGCAAAAAAGGCTATAAAATGGACTGAGTATATTAGTGCATATTGAATATTTGAGAATTGGAGACCAGAGTTCTTTCAAAAAAAAATGTGAAAAACTTTATTTTTAAGGGAATATTGGTGTTTGGTTTTGAAGGGTTGAAAAATTATTGATTTGACTTTTTAACAATTTTTTTTTGTTTATTTTGATTTTTCATGATTGCTATATCTATAGACGTGATATGGTGTTGACACCATACCCCTTTTAATATGCGGTCACCTTCTAATCACCATATGCATTTAATCAAATAGTGAGATGGGGGTCAACGGGGTCGACGGGGGTGACGGGGGTCGACGGGGGCGACGGGGTCGCGGTCGTCGTCGATGGGGGTCGGTCGCGGTCGTCGTCGACGGGGGTCGATTTCGTCGTCGTCGTCGACGAGAGAGAGAGAGGGACGTCGACGGGGGTTTCGAGAGAGGGTCGACGGGGTTTTCGAGAGAGAGAGAGAGAGAGAGAGAGAGAGAGAGTCGACGGGTTTCGAGAGAGAGAGACAGCGTGAGAGAGACGTCGCTGTCGACGTGTTTTTTTTTTTTTTAATTGACCGTCCGATCGATGAGGACCTCGATCGGACGGTCCGAAAACGAGGCGCACGATGGGGTGCACCGTGCGCACGGTCGCACCCCATCGGCTGTATATATATATATATATATATAGAGAGAGAGAGAGAGAGAGAGAGAGAGAGGGAACTGATTTAGTACGAACGTGTGGTTTTGGATTTACTGTGCAAGAATACCAGTCGTTCATCCGATTACATTTCCACCAATCGGACGTGCATTGATGGGGAGTAAAAAACAAAACAAAAAGTGCAATGATGTGGACGTGCATTGATGGGGGGTTTTAGAAAAAAAGGTAAACAGTACCAGTCAACCGGTTCAATTAACATGAAAATCACACACACAGCTATTCTCCCTCCGTGACCCTGACGACCCTCTCTGGTAATTTTTTTTTTTAATGTATTAAAAAAGGGTTTCTCCAAAAATGGTTTCTCTTTGTTTCTTTATTAGTTGATGTATGTTTATTGAATGTGATTAAAAAAAAAGGGAAAGATTAAATTTGACAAAAAAAAAGGTTGAATATATTTAAATCTTCATTTTCAAATTATCTGTATTAAACAATGTTTTAAAAACTAAACCTTTCAATGAATCAGAAAAATGACCGGGTCACTAGTTCAAACGTCAAGTTAATCGGAATTGAACCGTAACATTATCATGACGTAATAAATATATTAATCATTTTAATAATTCAAAATTAATCAATATTTTATAATTTTTTAAGAGACATAACAAAACTAATGTTTTATAATCTGTAAGAAGATGTTTAAAAACTACATTACATAAATAAATATCATAAGCTAAACATAAATAAAAGAAAATAACTCAATTTTGTGAGAGGACTCATCTAAATAATGCTTTACAATTTAAAAAATTAATAATATTTTTGTTGTTTTGAAGAAAGTGAATTTTGGGCTTTTAAACATCAGTTCAATGAGTTTTTTTTTACACCTACACAAACCCGAGCGGTTCTTGTAACTTGACAACGGTTCTGCAAAACCGACGGTTTAACCACTCGGTTGAATGGTTTTTCAATTTTAGAACGGTTTTTAAAGTGGACTGGTTTGGAGGTTGAACTGGACCGGATCCGAGCCGGTTGACAATTCAACCAGTTGAACTGACCAGTCCGATCCAATTTTTAAAATACTGGTATCAAGGCCGCTCTTGAGATTAGCTGAATGAGATGGCACTCTAGGCATGTTTATAAAATGAGCCCCTACTCACAAAAAAAGAAAGTTTTTAAATTTAATTTTTATTTATTTACAAAAAATTAATAGGAGATAAAATTAACGAAATAATGAATAACATAAAAATAAAAAATAAATAAAAATGAAAAATAACTTGTGATCAAACAAAGTGAAGAAAAAGATAGGGATAAGTTTTGAAAATATATATTAAGTATCCAAATAATAAAATAGGGAATAAAAATAATAAATGACAATTTAAATCAATCGAATAAAATAATAACAAAAATAAATATAAATAAATATCAAAATAACATGTGTGTTGATTTTTTTTCTTTACAAATCAAATAATAATTAAAAGAGTTTTTAAATGAATATAAAGTAATTTAAAGAAAAGTAAGAAATTCTAATAAAATATAGAATAGAAGAAAAAATTATTTTGAAAAAGTGAAATGAGAGAGAGAGGGTGTGTAAGCCTGTCAACGGGTCGGGTCCAGACCCGGACCCGACCCGACCCGGACCCGATTACACGTGTAATATACCCGACCCGATTTGGACCCGACCCGAGTTGGACCCGATCCGGCGGACCCGAACAAACAAACGGGTCGGGTCCGGGTCCACCCCGCCCCGACCCGTTGGACCCGTTGGACCCGACTGTTTTTTTTAATATATATTCATATATTATAAGACCATTAGTATTAGTTGATACATAATTTTATTTCTTACTTAACTTATTTTTGTATCTACAAGTTCATAAATCATAATCATAACAAGCCTATAAATCGGTTTGTTTTGGACAATTAACTTATTAGCATTTGAATTTGTATGATTAATTATTTTGTTGCATGATTTATGTTTATTATTTAGGTTAATATGTTAGTGTTTATTGTTTTGAATGTTGTTTAGGTTAATATTGTTTTGAATGTTGTTTAGGTTAGTTATGTTTATTATTTAGGTTAATATGTTTTTTATGTTAGTGATTATTGTTTTGGATGTTGTTTAATAATTCATTACTTCTTTTGAAATAAATTATATTCAAACATAGTCTCATTAACAATAATGTTTTATTACAAAAAATTTCAAATAGAATGATAAGACAAACAAATACATGAGCTCTTCTCTTTCTTTTTTTTTTTTACCCAACCATCCGGGTCGGGTCGGACCCGGGTCCGACGGGTCCGGGTCCGGGTCCACATTTCTCCGGACCCGCCGGGTCCTGGGTTGGACCGGTGTGTTGGGTGTTGATTTTTGGGTTTCAGCTTTTCTATATGAGAAATGATGAGGAAGAGAGTGTTATTTGGGTTTAAATTGGGTACCGGTTGACCGGTTCTGTTTGCTATTTTTTTAGCCCCCGTTTGGATTGAGGATTTAAGTTATTCTGGATAGATAACTATACAAGTATAAATAACAATTATACAGGAATAAGAGATTTTCTGTTTCGTTGTATTTTTTATTATTCTCATTGAAAAACATTAGAATAAAAGTTGAGTTGTTTGGTTGATAAAGAATAAAATATAAATAAAGTATACAAAAGTTGATTTGACATGTGGGCCCTTTGATGTATAAGAGGTGTTGATAGGTGATTTGATGTCATAAGGTGTAAAAAGTTGATTTGACATGTGGGCCCATGAGAATAGACAAACTAAGTATAACTTATCCTAGGGGTTACTTAGAATTGTTATACTCTCTTATACTCGTTTAAACTGGCTTAGTAATACCAAGTTATACTCTGCAAACAAACAGCTATTTTCCTTATCCATTCTTATACCACCCTTATACCCCCTTTATACTCGCTTAACCTGTAATCCAAACGGGGGGTTAAAGAGTCCATCAATGCACGTCCACATCAATGCAGTTCTGTTTTTTTTTTTTTTTACTCTTCATCAATGCACGTTTGATTGGTGGAAATGTAATCGGACGGACGATAAATATTCCCGCATGGTGAACCCAAAACCGCATAGTTTCATCCGATTCAATTTTTTTTTTAAAAAAAAAAACCATCATTAGCCGTTCAATCGCGAGATCAGCAATCGGATGACTGAGATTTCCATGCGCACGATGGGGTGCACAACCGCACGGTTGCACCCTATATATATATATATAACAAAATATATATTTATATAAATAATTACATATAAGTGTAAGAATATCTCGTAGATATAGGCTTGGGTCAAACCATCTCGTGGTGTTATATATGTTCTTGTTTTTTTATGAAAACAAACCATTCGTATCAAAGGATCTAGGTAACAACATATACAGGAACAGTGCGATTATGTGCGCATACGCCCTATTTTAATGTGTATATTATAGTAAGTTAGTAGCTACCCAAGAACAAGAAAATTGTTAGACACAGTACCCATTTATAACTCCATTTACTGTTCGTATTCATTTTGATTTTTTTAAATAGTATAATGATGTGGTATATACATTTCTATGATTAAATAAAATATATGTTACGATGAATTGTATGGTTCAATTTATAGAAAATGTAAAAAATTGGAATGAAATATATGGGATAATCGAGATATGTGGGGATGTAGGCATGACTCTTGTATGTATCAATACCTATAAACAATGAATATGAGTGGTTATACTTAGGGTCGGTTTGGTAACTATTGTATAAAATGGGCACGCTACAATTTCTCTTTCTGGTGGATTCTAGTTCTGATAGATTCCTTGAGAAGTAGGAATGAAGAAAATTTCATGTTGTTTGGATTTTTTGTATGGAGCATTGTTACACTCAGTTTTTTTACAGTCCAAAATATAATCCTATATATCTCATTGGAAATCCCATGAAGCATGTACCTTGTCAGACGATGTATATATCTTATTAATTTTTTCTTACAATTATTAAAAATTAGTTTATCCAACTCAAAATTGAGCGATATACGCTTTTTATTGTAACATATACCTCATTAGATGACGTGTACTATTTAAAAAAAATAAAAACATGTGTGATCTGATTTTTTGTTTATAAAAATAATTGAGTCTAACATTTTCCTTTTGTGTCACGTTGTTGTTGGGTTTATAGGCCTTAGTCGAGCCCCTATGAGGGCCTATATATGCATGATTCACATGCATCATACATGTATACATGAGCAATTACAACTCTAGAAATTTTTATAGATAGGTCATTTAAAAAAATAAATTGCACAATATTTTTAAAAAATCTACTCTTATCATATCTTTATCAAACTAAACTTTCCTTTTGAAAATAGAACAATAACTTACATTAATAAAAAAATAAACATTCAAATAAAGGAAATGAAGGATTTCCAATATGTAAATTTTACAATTGTCGTCGACTGGATTTCATATTTTGATATCATTACATGATAATTTAGAGGTTTTAAGTATGAAAATGGGTCAGGCATGGTCAACTGGTGGGGTGGGTTGCTATGGTTTGAAAAGATGACAGTGGTAGTTTGGGTTTTTTTTTTTAAATGTGTTGGAGTCAATTGACCTCACCACATATAATGTGGTGCCGCCCTGCACGTAAGCAATATCACGAGTGCGTATTTAAGGCCCTTATTAGGGCTTCTTGTTCACAACACAACATCGAGAGAATAAAAAAAAAGGTTCCGCAGTATGTTGGGTTTGGCATTAGTGGAGAGAGTAGAGAGAGGAGAGAGAGAAGAGCGGAGAGAGTAAGAGAAGAAGAATTATTCCTTCTTCGAATCCTCCACGGACTCCGATATAGATCGAGGTGGATTTCTCCATATTGTTTGGAAGATTTTATATAGGGTTTATTTTGAAATAATCATGTATCTCTCTTTAATCATTATATTCCTCAAATTTTGGACAAAACTTAAAAAGACATCATTCTCATTATATTTATATATAGTGGATTGTTGTCAAAGTATCCTATGAATGTAGGCTTCAATCGAATCACATTAAATTGAGTGTTTCTATGTGGTTTGCTTACTTTTATATTTTTTTAATTGTGTCGGTGATTGATTTGGGTTACGTCGTATATACTTTTCGGTGTTAGTATTATTTATTTCACATAGATAAAATTATTCGAGAATCTCAACAAGTGGTATCAGTGCTATTTCCAACCATTGTTATACATTGAATATAAAATTGATGGTAGTGTCAGGAGAAAGCGAGAAGAGCATAAAATGTTCTGAATTATTGATTAATTTGGGTATGTTACCAAACGGTTTCTCATAAATATTTAATTCTTAAAATGCTAATTTGAGCACTGAAAGAATTAAATCCTATTAATTGTGAACATGTAATTTAGACGTAATAACTAACCGGAGGAAACTAGAAATCAAGATTTGGGTGTAAAGTCTGTACAAAGATAAATTTATACTAATAGGGAACAACCTAAAAAAATGTCATCCCTCTTGAGGAAGAAATGATGTTTTTTGAGGGAAAAGATGGTGCTTTTGTAGGGGTAGGATGTGGAATAAGATAAGAATAGTTTAGGTAAGGTGATACTAATCATTAAAAATTAAAAAAAAAAAACAACTACTAAATTTCAAAAGTAAAAAAACATGTCCAAAGATAGAAAAAAAAAAAAAACGGTTGGTCCATGGGCATTTGTTTAATTCATCCTTCTTTGTTTTATTCTGTGGGGCCTTTCATAAACAACAAAAAAACAAAATAAAATAAATAAGAAAAAGACATGTAATACGGATAAGGAAACTGACAAATTAGGAATATTGGAAAATACTTGCATGTGCCCCAGCCACTTTTCCAAAACAAAGGAATTTGAAAGTTCTTCGTAGAGCCGTCACTGATCGTTATGATAATAGATCGTTCCGTAAATGCATATAACCTCTTAAAAGTTACCCCTCACTTCATCAAATATTTATATGATGCTCCATTTATTGTGTTAAAAGCATAAACCCCTTACTGTTTGTTATCTTATCAAACAATTGCAGTGGTTAACTTAATTTGATTTGTAAAAAAAACCAAAATACCCCTGATACCCTCTCTAAACCTAAAATGTTATAATATTACATCTCTCTCAAACTCAAAAAACAAACCTACCGTCACCTCTCCCAAACAAAGAGCCCCTGTCTCTCCCTGCCTTTCTTTCACTTGACCCTCCGTCCCTTTTATTGTTCTCTCCCCGTCACCTCTCTCAAATATGAAAATAACATACAATTTTTGAAATAATGGAAAGAAGAAGGGAAGAAGATGAAATGGTGATGCATGGAAACAAGCGTAAGAAAAAGAAAGAATCGTTGAATGGAGTTTAAATCATGAACCATTCCAACGGTTAGAAATATGACGGTTGGGGAAGAAGAAGGAATCCGATGGTATTTGGTGAGAGGAAATGATATTTTGAACATTTGTTTAGATCCTTTTAAATTTTTTTAATAAATCAGGACGTTATATAAATATATGAATTGACTTTGCTGTTAACAAACAGAATATTCTACACATATTCCTCCAAATTTGATAGACAATTAACTAAAGGAATTAAATGCTTAACCAGATTACAATATAGGAAGTTATATAGATATTCAAAAAATGAGATGACAATATGGATATACGGTAACTTTCAAAGGGTTATATGTATTTAATCTTAATAGTAAATCAAATCGCATTTGGTCACAGCAGGTGTGGACGTATATTTCTACTATTCGAATTTCTAGAAAACCAAGAAAATTTGAGAGATGGTATGGAAGAAGGAAACTATTAGAAACGTTATTGACATTACTACAATTTTTGACATTGATCACGGTTTAAAACCGTGATTAAAGACCTTTGATCACGGTTTTGAATCGTGATCTACGAAGACATGATTGTTTGTATCATATTTTTCATCACGGTTTGGAAGCGTGATCAATAGTGATAAATGATCACGGTTTCAGAAGAAACCGTGATGGTTATGTAGGAATTGATCACGCTTATTTTATCAAACGTGATATTTCATATCCAAACGATCACAGTTTTGAGAAGAACCGTGATCTTTATATTATTTTCGATCACGCTTTATAAATAATCTGTGATCTTTACATTATTTAAGATCACGCTTTATAAACAATCTGTGATCTTAAATTATCAGAAAATCACAATTTACTGAACCATTATACAATTTCATATATTGATTGTACCTGCTCTTACAATTCAATTCACATAACAAAAGAGAAATGCTCATTAAAAATACTTTCATTCCTCTGATATGAATCAAACTTCATACAAGTATTGTTTCACACACATAATTGTATTATAAATAACTATAAGTCAAAGAAAACCACAATAAGTGTAACTCTTGTACTTCTTCCATCACAAAAAAAAAATTTCAATCAATGACCTTCGCCTCGCAATTCTACATACAAAAAGCGATTATCAGATCGAGCCGCAAAGTAGATAAATTTTAGAACTACCTGAAATGACAAACATAATTATAAAAATCAAATGCATCATATATCACAATATAATGTAATGTAAAAAGTAGCAAATACATGGATAACATAAAAGAAAAATTCTGAAAATTAGATAATTGACTTGTGAGATTCAATAACAATTAAGTAAAGAGCAAAATATGGCTTAAGTACAAAAGGGATAATAATACCTCAAAAATTGGAACTATGTAAGCATACATCAACTACATTTGTTCTTGAATTACATTGATCTAGTCAAGCCGCGGTTCATTTATTTCATCTTCAGTATAAGTGGATATTCCATTAAATTGTACCAAGTATATTATTAGTCGATAAATTTTATTACAACAACCAAAAAATGTGTACAAGAATAATATTGATCTTACCCTTTGTTGAATGGGTATGTTTTAATCGTCGATGAGGTCCTTCATATACTTCATAACAAAATAACACTCGATGTTCCTCCTTCGTTTTGGGCACTGAAATTTTACATATGAAAAAAAAAATCAAATTTATGATTAAAAATGAAATTTAAAATATGATAAGTCATACCGAGACTTGAATCCATTGTGAATTTTTCTTTGAAGAAACCTCGATGAGTGTATTATACGATTTCAGCCCCCTTCAAATCACGGAAAGCATAAAATTCATAAATATGTTAAAATATATCAATTGCTTAAATTGAATAATTAATATAATACTTACAAGTTTATGAATATTTTGATCCGCTTTATAATCTCATTGTTTAATGGATCCAGATTATAAATAATCTGTTGTTTTGGATTAATGATCAACAAGATCCAATGATTCCTAAATTATAAAAAAATATGACATGAGATTAGAAATAACACATGAATATAACATTCATAAACATTATAATAATTTATAGAATAAGGAAAATTACCCAGGGTAGAGAGGAACAAAAAATTCTTCATGAGAGTCAGAAGCTTTGAGAAACCGTTGTTGTAGCTCTTGTGCACCTTCTTCATATTTGTTGGAGGCGAATATGGATGGATTGACAAATCCATACCTTAATGGTTGACGTGAATCTACTTGTAACTTATGCAAATAGCTGAAATTAGGGAACAACTGTTAGAACAAATAAAATATATATATCTCCACAATTTACTTCAATTTTCGTCACCTCATATACACCACTAAGTTTGTACCAAACAACTCCTTCATATCACAGATTGCCGAAATATCATCTTGATGCACATGCAATAATATCTTATGTCCAAATACATTTTCCTTGACATGGAATTTGATACACTGACCATCAACCAAAGAATCATTGACGCATTGCTTGAAAATTTGGAAGGCGGCTTCATCAAAAAACCTTACCCCTTGCAACAATTGTGTGATCGGCATCATTCAACAAACAACACGGTTTGCACTACAACAAAGGAAAAAAAAAATAGCACAATCATTCGATTTTGATAAATACTTAAAAAATAATGAATACCCATTGTGTGCTACTTGAACCATTTCAATTGTATAATCATTGTGTGCTGCTTGAACCATTTCAATTGTATTAGCAGCATCATTTAAAGGTGACCTTTCAAACTTGTTATGATCTACATCTTGTGCATTTATACCCATTCTCGATGCCACACTTGGCGCTGCTTCTCCATGCCAAATCCAAGTCTGATAACAGTCATCAATACCATAGAAAAATAAATGGCCTTTTATATCAACGGGCTTATGGTATTGTAAGTTCCCACATCGTCTACATGGACAACGTATGGAATTACGATTACCCGCATTGACCATCACATAATTTAAAAATTGTTCAACTCCTTCAGAATATTCGAATGATCTTATATCCTTAAACATCCAAGATTTATTCATTTTGAATCAATTCTACCTGAATTAAGTCAAACACTACAACTTAAATTTAATATCGAAATCTAAAATGAAACAATTAATCTACAAAAAAAACCATAATTCAGTCTTAGCACCACTAACAAAATCACTTGTTTTTTTCTTTTTTCTTTTATATAATATGAGATCATGTATAAGTCAAACTAAGTATAAAGTGACACTGCATTTTCAATATAAAAAGACAATACCACTCAAAAGATTATGCATTGAAATTTGGGAGGCCCCCACAAAAATTAAAAGGTTTGGTTGATCCATTAGTAGATCATGTTATTATGCATACCCACCCCAAAAGATCTATTAATAGAAATCCCCATCTAAATATAGACCTTCAACTAGACATGAAACCATACCCACTTATTAAAAGATTTCAAACCTCTTGGGAATGTAATGAGAATATAAAGATTTCAAACCAGACCCACTTATTCAAAGATTTCAAACAACACCCACTGATTCAAACATTTTCCAATCTTGGTAACCTAAAAGCCAAATGCACAAGTAGATAAATTTATGGAACATCATCATATCCATTGGAGCCGGCGAGGCCCGTGGAGAGGAAGAGAGGCAGAGAAAGGTTTTGGAGCAACAAGATCTACTTCCACAGAGAAAGATCAAACACAGAGAAAGATCATATGCGGACATAACATGATCCAAAACTATAAAGAAAATATATGTTCTTCAACAGTGTGTGTGAAAATTAACCCCCACCAATAAAGGAGCCACAACACCACAACGAATGTAGAGTATCCATAATTTGTTTCGGCGTGAAACACATTCTATAATACTATCCGATCAACTGGTCATGGCCTTCCCTTCACACTTAAAAAAAGTCAAATGAAAACAAACACAATCGTGCCATCAACAATATAAAAAAAAATTTGTCAGATGAATACACAGCAGGGACACAGTTTAATTACAAAATGCTCTAAATAAATCACACAAGCTAAAATAACAAAACAAAAAACAAACAAATTGAAATAAAAGTTCAAAACACGAGCACATTCTAAGTGCGAACTCATAAATTCCTAACAGTGTGAACTAAATTTGGCATAAATAAGTTGCAAAGACAATAGATTGGAGCCGGCGAGGCCCGTGGAGAGGAAGAGAGGCAGAGAAAGAGCAAGAGACATACCCGCTCAGTCGTCGACGTACGGTGAAGGGACGGCAATGGCGGCAGTGATGACAGAGGATGAATGGGAGGGGAAGCAGCAGCGGCAGCGGACGTCGGCCCAGGGGGAAACGGCAGCGGCAGCCGAGTCGTCGGTCGAGGGGGAAGGGGCAGCGGCAGCGGCGCCTGAGTCGTCGGGCGGAGGGGGAAGCGGCAGCGGCAGCTGAGACGTCCACGGAGGGGGTGGAGTCGGCGGGGGCTAGATCGGCAGAGGAGGTGGGGTCGACAGAGTCGGCAAAAGAGGTGGAATCGGCAGAGAAGGTGGGGTCACGAGAGGGTATTGTGTGGGGGTGGAATGGGATTTTATTTTGGGACCGCATTAGGTTTTTTTACTTACGCAACGATCACGCTTTCATTTAAAATGTGATATTTTACTTAAAAAACGATCATATTTTCAATTACAACGTGATCTTTTAATTAAGAAACAATCACTTTTTCATTTAAAACGTGCTCATTTATTTAGGAAACAATCACGCTTTGAGTTAACTGTGATCTTTATGGTATTAAAGATCACGGTTTTCTAAAAACTGTGATTGTATATTTTATAAAGATCACAGTTTAAAAAAACTGTAATCATAATTATTATGTCAAAACAACCGTGATCAATGTCAAAAATTGTAGTAGTGTGACTTTAAACTAAAAACAAATTATACGTTTCACATTACATCTCATAAACTATTATACGCTATAGCGACATTAGGTACTATCTCATTAGTAGAATAATAATAAAAACCGACAACTTTTACTCACCAAGTAATGTGATTGAAATAAAAAAGTTTACGTTTTCTCGGTGTTTTTCGGCATAAGCTTCATTTCCTTCGTGACGACAAGATTGAAATTGAAAAGTATTGTAGGTATTTTTGTATGAAAATATAATAATGAAATTTTTGCTAATGGATTAATCACAAATAAATTGTAAATAAAATATGAATAATACCACGATATAAATTTATAAAAAGAAAAAAAAATCATTTGATACGTGGGTCCTTACATATGATTTGACACGTGAATCTCACTTATATTAATAAAATGGATTAAGTAAAACAACATAATGTTAAGGGAACCTAGAATACCAATATTAGCTTATTGCCCTCTATTCTGGTATAGTTATACCACCTCCTATTCATTGCAAAACAAATTGTTTTTCTCTAACTTATTCACTCATATTCGATGCTATTCAATATCTATTTTTCTACACATACATGAGTTAAGTGGTCTAGATCTCACCTGAATATTTAGGTTTATAATTAGTAATCCGATCCTGCAACCCAAACTCGTCCCAATTGGGTTTGGTTTAATTGAGTCCGGGTGTACATAACATATATCTATTAATCCAATCAAATGTGTTAGTTTCAATCAATCTAAGACTCCGCTTATAAATGTATTTAGGTAGTTTTTGGGTTTGCAAAAAGTTACTTTTCTCAAACTAGTTTCAAAATAGAAAAACTGAGACCAAAAGCTATAAACATATTTCTATGAAAAAGTGCCCAAAACTTGAGTTTTCTAGAAGTTGTAGAGAGGCAGCTTCCTACAAAATCAATTTTAAACCCAGCTTTTATCCAAAATCAGTTTTACAATCGTGCACCTTAATTAATTGACCATCCCAGTCTCGTTAGGTGTTGCCAGATTATTTTTTACATATTGATTTTCTTAAATCCTATTTCATACGTCTTGAATAAGCAATAGTACTATTTATATGACATGACATATATAATATCAAACTCACCCAGATTGAACGAAATCAGGGGTTTCCAAGATTTGGTCTTGGGGGTTTGACAATGACAATACCGTTATTAGTGAAGTCACTCTGTTCGTCATAATAATAGCTGATCTGGAAATGGATCAGCTGAAATTGACCCTCAGCCCCAACAAGAACAAGTTCTCAATCCCTTCATATATAAAACTTGTTCAAAACCATTTATAAGCCCCTCATTAGGAGTATCAACTCACAATGTATAGCCTCCCTACTCCTCTCAATCTCATGGCTCGGCGCCAGCCGTCCGATGTCATGTGGTACTCTGTCTGGACGGTCATTATCTCTGCAGGTTCGCTCCTGAACCTCCCCATGATGAGCGAGGGGGACCATCCCAAGGAGGACTTCGTCGTGAAGGTCCACACCATCACTGCTTTTGCGACACTCTTGATCGGACTGGGACTCCTTTCAATGGCACTTTGTCACCAGAACGTGCCACCCTCCCCTGTTGTGGGACGATTGATGTGGACAGCACTCGGTTTCGCGTATGCGGTGGCGGCTCTCCAGCTCTCTTTCTTGATGATGAGTGGCTTTTGAAAAGCAGGGTAGATGTATAATGTGTGTATGGGATATGTCAAGCTAGTTTTCTTTAGATGGTAGAGGTTCTTCCTTTTAGTGAATGAACTTAGGTTCGAGTCTTGTTACCTGCTGATAGGGGAAAATTTGATCAAACAAAAAAAATACCAATAAAAAAAAAAGTTAGTCTTCTTTATTTCTTGTTTTCCATGTGTTTTTTGGGTTGTACGTGTGAATCATATCAGGATATGATCTTCAATTTGATGTAGTACATTTTGAGCCACTGTTTTCTGCGTGGCGTGTAGTTTACAGTCAATTTTGGTTTAACCTAGAATTATTTCTTTGTTAAATTGTATGAATAAATATATTTTTTTTTAGTATTTCATTCCTTTTCCAAAAGTATATACATGTACAAAATAACAATTAACAAGTATAACTTTTAATTTTTATCGTAGTAATCATTCGAATTAAGAACATAAGCTCGTTTCTTTTTCTTTCCTTAGAATTGGAGCCACAAGGCTCTATCCATTTATTCACTCGACCCAACTCCAACCGCGAATTGATTTTGTCATGTTCCAAAAATCAAACAAAACGATTTTTAGTGTACAATGGTTGTGGAACAGAGCAACCCCAACCACTATTTATAGAACAAAATGGACTTCAAAAAAACAGAGGAGAGGGAAGAAACAAAACAGGGGAGACAGCATATTAGCAGCTTCTCAGGTGAATTTGCCCCTATCTATCCTCTTGGAGAATTTGTGAAAACTCCGGCCAGAAATGGTGCGGACTGTAAGTATTGGGACCCATCGTGGATTGGTGCCGAGCCAAGAGAGCCGTGGCACGATTCCCCTTTCTGAAAACATGGGTGATCTTCCATTTTTCCAAAGAGGTAACAAGATTGTTGAAAGATCGAATGTCTCACAGCACTCCAAAGAGGTAACTACATGCTCACATATAGGAGAACCAAACAATTACAAGTGGTTGGATACTTTGATGCCGATTTTGCTAGCTGTCCTGGTAGAAAAAAGTCCACATCCTGTTTTGTGTTTTTGTTGGCTGGAGGAGCAGTGTCATGGAAAAGTGTGAAGCAAAGTATGATTGCTTCTTCTATTATGGAGGTAGAGTTTATCAATTGCTATGTGGCCATTAAACATGCATTATGGTTAAGGCATTTCATCTCGGGACTTCAAATTATAGACTCCATTTTGAAGCCACTGAGAATTTATTGTGACAATTCTGCTGCCGTCTTCCACTCTAAGAACAATAAAAGTTCAAGTAATTCAAAGCATATGGATATTAAATATCTAATTGTTCGAGAGAAGATAAAAAATCAACTTGTCCCTATAGAGCACAACAGCACGAAAGAGATGCCTGCAGATCCCATGACTAAAGGATTGGAGCCTAAAGCCTATTGTGATCATGTTCATGATATGGGGCTTATTTTATGGGATTATTAAAGAATGTGACTTAATGTGTTGAGACAAATTATGTATATCTTATGTTTCAATAAAGTATGTGCACATTATTTTTGAAACATATGTGCTAATATTTTGTTTATTAGTGTTAAAGTTGGACCATGTTTTAAAAATTCTCTTCATTAAAGTATTATGAAATGTGTTATTTATGTTGTAATACATAGAAGAAAGTATAGTGTTTTAAATATATGACCACTATAATTCACATAAATAATTCCATGGAAGTTTCATTTTTTTTGTCTACAATGTATACATAAAAGGAATGAACATTAAGAACGGAATAACAGTTATTATAGGGTTATGGTCTGTTTGGACCAAGTGGGAGAATGTTAAGTTAGTTCCTATAATAGTGGTCCAAACAAACAAAGATCTGAAGAGGTTTCTCTTTGAAAGACGTAATCCTTCATCATAACCGTTTGATCACTTGTGATGGACAAGTTATAAAAGAGGAAAAGATGGGTCCCCAATCTCATCGAATAATTTCTGAGTGTCCCTATTAAACATCAGAATTAAAGTGAAAGAGAGGTTGGAAGATCCATCTAAAGTATCACATTAGAAAAGGATATGAAGATAAAAGTACGTCAATGGATTTAGATATGTTCTAAAATTTTATATTAAATTAACAGGGTAACAATGATTTGAAAGGGTAGTAGTAGTAGTTTGATTTTTTTGTTTAAATGTGATGGGGTCAATTGACCACATGCATATAATGTGGTGCCTCCCCTGCACATGAGCAATATCACGAGTGGGTATTTACGGAATAAGGCTTCCTCTTCACAACACAACAGCAGCAAGAGAGGAAAAAAAAGGGTTCTGTGACATGTTGGGTTCGGCAATAGTGGAGAGAGTAGAGAGAGGAGAGAGAGAAGAGTGGAGAGTGAAAGAGAAGAAGAGTTATTACTTCTTCATGTTCCTCCACGGATTCAAATACAGATCGAGGTGGATTTCTCCATATTGTTTGGAATATTTTATTTAGGGTTTACATTGAAGTAACTCTATATCCATCTTTCATCAATGTATTCATCAAGTTTTGAACAAAACTTGAGAGGACATTATTCTCATTATATTTTGATATAGTGGATTGTTGCCAAAGTGTCTCATTGATGTAGACTTAAATCGTACCACGTTAAATTGAGTGTTTCTTTGTGGTTTGCTTGTTTTTATATTTTTCTGATTGTGTCGATGATTGATTCAGATTGCGCTAGTATATTTCACATAGATTAAATTATTCAAGAATCCCAACATATGGTATCAGAGCGATTCCCAACCATTGTTATACATTGGATATAAAATTAATGGTACAGTGTCAAGAGAAAGCAAGAAGAGCCATAAAACTTTTACAAACACACGTGATCTGGACTCAACTTTGTTACATATGTTTATAATGTAAATTTTACCAATGTTTTGTAATGCCCTGCACGCCTTCCCAACCCACCAATCATAGACAGTTCCTCTCCAACTCTCCTCTCTGCATGGACCCATTCTTACGGTGGACTTATCCCTGGTATCTTTTCATTCTTACCCCCTGTTTGCATGGAGGTATAAGGGTGGAATAGGCATAAATAATGGTGGAATAGCTTAAAAAGGTGTTTGTTTAAATGAAATTAAAGGGTATTGGAATGCCAAATTTTATGTGTGTAAGCTGATCCACCCCATCCATTTTTATGGGGGCGGTTACACCAACACCATTTTCTTAGAAACCCACACTATAGACTAGATTGATCCAACCCATTCATTTTTGTCAATCACTAAAAACCCACACCTTAATATGTATATGTGTAAGTTGATGGTGGAATCCCACCCCAATCCATTTCCCTTTTTTCTTTCTCTCCTTTTCTTTGTTGGAAAAATATCTCAGATCCGTTGTATCAAAATTTTGGATGGCCAGAATTAAATCATTTAGGGTGAGCACCTAATTGACTAAATCATTAATTTTGAAAAAGGCCTATTTTTGTGATGAGATTTATTAGGAGATTTTAGAGATTTGTTTGTATAAAATCTCATGCAAAAAAACTTTGAAATTTGGCTTGATTTTGCACATTTGTATCTAGATAATGGAGGTTGAGTGAGATAGTTAGGAAGAGACTAGGTTTGCATGTACGTTTCAATGTATCCACTAATTCTACTATTAATGGATTAGTTGATGCTCTTCTATTTTGTAGCCCGTGGATGTAGGCTTAGGCTGAACTACGTAAATCTGTGTTCTTCTTGTTATTTGTATTTTCTTCTATCTTGATATTTGTTATATTCACCTCCACTATGCATAACAAGTGGTATCAGAGCGCCAGGTTCAACTTAGGGGAACGATATCTGAAAAATTATGAACAATGGCAACATCAGTGGCATCGGATCGGATGGGATTTGAAAGAAGAATAAAAAAGAAAGGGAAGGGGGCATGTGCCTTGTTTGTTTGAATGGAATTTTTATTTAGGTTGCATGGAATTTTTTTGTGGAGAATGGAGAATTTATTGGGTTGCATGGATATTTTTTTTGCAAATGAAAATTTAATGCCTGATTTCGTGGGATTTAACTGATGGTGAGATTTGAAAAAAAAAAAAAAAAAAAGTATCCGAAGATTTGAGGTATGTATTCATGCAAAATCGGATATGAAACATTGCGACCGTGGTCCCTGATTGCATTGGTTTATATGGATTTGAATGGGAGTTTGAATTCTGATATTTTGAATAGTTTTTTTGGTTTTTTGCAACTTTGCATGCATGGATGATGCCTCGGATTGCATGCGAGATATGCGTGGAGGGGATATATCACATTGATTAGGATATGGTAATTTGCATTTTGTTTATTTGCCAAATAATTCATTGATGTGTCAAATCCTCTTTTGTTTTGAAAGTTTTCAACCAGCCGACCAATAAGCATTTTTTGCAGACACATGAGTGACACATATACGAGGCATCGGGCAGAGGCTCGTGGAAACACACAGGCTTTTGTGCGAGACGCATGGAGCACAATCTTCAATATACGGGTGTTCCTTTTTCGAGGTGGAGGTCTGATTAGATTCTCAGAGACGTGACGATTGATTCAAGGCGTTGATTTGGTTCTGCGTCATATTTGATTCAGAGGTTGATCCATGAAAAGGTGGCGCATGCTTATGGATTCGACATTTGACGGTGGCATAGGCCCGGAAGAAGTAATTCCTGAAATCCCTGTAATTTGAAGTTTAAAGTGGAGTTTCCATTTTTGAATTTGCATTGGCACTTCCATTTGCATGGTATACTATTTGCATAATCTTGCTTCAAGGATGACACGGAGTGAGGTGGAGACATCAAGGAAAATCTTAAGAGTTCAAGGAATTCCGGATTCACCGGATATGAGCCAAGGTCGAGATTGTTGAAAAAATGTATCAAATCCACTATACCAAAATTTTGGATGGCTAGGATTAAGTCATTTAGGGTAGGCACCTAATTGACTAAATCATTAATTTTGAAAAAAATCTATTTTTGTGATGAGATTTATTGAGAGATTTTAGGGATTTGTTTGTTATGATTTGTTTGTATAAAATCTCATGTAGAAAGACTTTGAAATTTGGCTTGGTTTTGTACATTTGTATTTAGAGGCCCTAATGAAGGTTGAGTGGGATAGTTAGGAAGAGACTCCAATAGAGGTTTGCATGTAAGTCTTAATGTATACGTAATTCTTAACTATTAGTGAGTGCTCTACTATTTTGGAGCCCCGTGGATGTAGGCTTAGGCCGAACCACATAGATCTGTGTTTTTTTTGTTATTTGTGTTTTCTTTGATCTTGATATTTGTTAAATTCGCTTCCGCTATGCAAAACATATTTAAATTTCATAACCCTAGGTTATTTTAGGCAGTATCTTTGTTTCCCCCATTTTTTTATTTTTTTATTTTTAACATTTGATTTGTCTTGTTTGGAATTGAATCTTTGTATGATGAGTTTGTGTTCTGTTAGATTTTTTTCTTGTTTATTATGTCAGGCAAAGGTTCTGGAAACTATATGACCCATTCGAGTCGACCATAACCTCTAAGTGTGACAGGATTGAGTCGGATTGGGACGCTACGAACGACTGCAAACAGTCGAACAAGATCTAGAAATTGGCAAAGGTTCTGGATCCCATTCAACTGATTCCAGTCGATCCACAAATTACATGGACGACTTTTCGTGGTCGCTCTGGGCATTTCAATACGCCAGAAGTGTCACGCCCCAGGGCGGCCGTCCCCGAGACGTGGCAATAATAAATATCAGCTATCAATACCTGAGGTCAATAAGGACTCCAACAACAATACACAAGGCGGCAAAGCAAGATAATGATAACTGACTGAAAAGCGGAAGCATAATATATAACAATGTCTGTAAATCAAAAACATTAATACAGACCCGAATACAAAATCAATGTCCTGTGAAAGCCAAGTCTAGACCAAAGAAAATACAACCTGTGCCACATGCACGATTTACAAAGCATAATATGACTCTAGGAATGCTGACAGCCTCGCACACGCCACCCGCCGGCAGAACGCTCCACGCCCATAAGGCCACGCCACAGGAAGCTCCAACTCCACGCCCAACACTGCCCCTGAAAAGAAACAGTATGCGAGGGGTGAGCTACAAGCTCAGTGAGTGGCTGGAAACCAATCACCATTCTACAGTTCAATACATAATTAATTTCCTTTCAAGGAAAACATGGGTAGAAACCCATGGATCACTGGGTCACGCGGCGGCGCGACCAACCTCACCCCCACCCTCACTCCCGGAGGGAGTCTTTTGGGACTTATGGGGAGAGACCATACCGTCGGTCGAAGAGACCCGGATTTACTGGTCTAGAGACCATACCGTCGGTCGAAGAGACCCGGATTTACTGGTCTACTCAACACTACTGGATCATCTACATCTAGATAATCGCCCATCGATGTTCTTCAACATCGGTCACAAGACCGGACCCAACAACTATGGAAACGGTCGAACAACGAATGAGTCACGAGGCGACGTGTCTTCGCCTCATCCACACCCTCACTCCTGAAAGGAGACATCTTGGGACTTTGGGAAGAGACTTAGACTGCTCTACACCCCTGGTCCACCCTCCGCCTAACCTCTGTCAGGTACAGCCAACACCGGGGAGTTCCTACATCGGATCCAACGAAGGGGAGAACTATTCCACGCTCGCGATATCATTCGTTAGCCCTCTCCCGGGTAGCCTCTACCTGGTATACTCCCACGATCAGTACCCCTCCGACTGCATCGGTGGTACCTACGGATGGGAGCCCTCTGTCAGGACAGCTACAACCCGGCCTCTTCAACTCGGACAACCTTGGGAGTGAACATTCCATGTTCGCAAAGCGAACCCCATGGAAAACAACTACTCTCGATACTCGCTTATCGAGATATCAAACACAGGCATAACAACAATCAACACACTCATATTAACCTTTAAAGTAGTCATAGTCCCTATACGGGAGTAACTACACAAGTTAGAGGGTCGTAACATCGCCGATCCACCCCGCGCTCACCCTTTAGGGGTGTCATGGGTCTTTTCAGACTAGGCCGCTCTCCACCCCTGGTCCACCCGGTAGCCTCTCCCACACTCCGTAGCCTCAAACCTGGTATACTCCCACGATCAGCACTGTCCGACGCATCGGAGGTACCTACAGATGGGAGCCCTCTGTCAGGTCGAACAACTTTCCAACGTAGGGGGAGTCCCTACATCGGATCCAACCAAAAGGAGAAGACAGCCTACTCACGCACGTACGATCCTGTTGGATCCGTCGACAACGATTTCTAACACTACTAATGTCATGAATTCTCAAGAATTCCTCCAGGGCGCATAACTAAGATGCGGGGAAACATATATTATAACCACAAGGTTATAATATTCTCTAATGCATGCTTACAACAATATAATCACATAATCCCATCTTGATTTAAATAAATTAAACTAAATGGGAACATGCATAGGTCAAGGCTTTCCTAGCATGAAACATGGTGTCTAGACATGCATAGGCCGCTATACATGATATAAGGGTGCGTATCCCTAGCATACAAAGTCTAAGGTGGCATGGATATATCATATTAATCATGCATTCATAGCTTCTACATATATATAGCTAGGGGGCCCCATCGACCCGAGACCTCGCGCATCCCATCCGACGAGATCTGCAAGGTAGGGGCATCCAACTGGTGAGAAACAACACAATTTACACATAGAATTAATTAGAAAAACCCAATACTCGAACAAGCATGCATACGGGCTCGCACCCATGCGAGCACGCACGTACGCACGCGAGTCCGAGTGCCCCGACACCTACCTGAACCCTCGGGCAGCCACACGCATGGCCCCCCGCACGCGCACGCACGAATGCGCACGCACGCATGCACCCCAGCACCATCGGCGCACTGCCGCGCGCCTGCCCGCGCGCCCAGACGCGCTGTCGCACGTGCGCGCACGCCCGCGCGCCCGCGCGCACTGCGCGTCTAGCCCACGCGCAACACCCCGCGCATGCCCCAGCACGCGCACGCACTGGTCCCCAGCCCCCCGCCTAGGCGCATGCCCAGGCGCACTGCCCCGCGCGCGCACCCGCGTGCGCTCCCGCGCACACCCCCGCTCGCGCCAGCACCCGCGCGCACTCCCGTGCCCACCCGCGCGCGCCTGCGGGCCCGCCAGCGCCTGCCAGGGCCCACCTGCGCGCGCAAGCGCGCAGACTGCCCCCAACACGCGCCCAGCCTCTCCCAACCCCTTTTTAACCCTCCCCAACCCCTCACACACACCCTAACCCCTATGCATAGCATGCATGACTTCCCCAACCATCCCAACAGCCCTAAAAATAAAAAAGAAGGGGAAGAAGACTTACCAAAAGAGGGAAACGAAAAGGGGGAGGTGCGGGGCTCTCGACGCGCCCACGGCCACCTCAACCACCACCACCACCACCTCTTCAGCCTCCTCAGCCCTCCCATGGCTGCAAATCAGGGGGGGGGGAGATCATGCAAGGGAACTTGAGAGAGGGGAGATCAACAACAACAACACATGCACAAACCTTCTCTTCTTCCTTCACCTCCTCCTTCTCTTCTTCTCATTGGGGTATTTAAACAAACACCTAGGGGGCTTGAGAGAGAGGAAGAGAGAGCCCAAGAAAAATGGGCGTGGAAGTGAGAGGGAGAGAGAGAGAGAGAGAAGATATTTGTTGCACAAATATCTAAAGAGGATGGAAAAGACCTAGTCGCCCTTTGACTAGAAATTCTGCGCATGCTTCACTGGAACAGCCATAACTTCCTCAATATAGCTCCGAATTGCACAATTCTAAGTCCGTTGGAAAGCCAAGAAGATTATCTACAACTTTCATGTTCATGCCAAGATCAAATAATCTCTCCAGCTATTCCGAAATTAGAGCTAAACATAGAACAGGGCTGCTGCCAGAATTTTCATCCCCGGGGTATACTTGGAAAAATACCCATAACTTTTACTACAAGAATCCAGTTGATCTAATTCCACTTCTGTACGAAAGCTAACTCAAAACTGGACATCTCATAATAAAATCATATTTAAACCTCTTCATCTTGGATTTTAACAAAATCAAATCCAAATACCAAATCAGGAATACATAACTTCTAGGAAAAAATTTATGTACCCAAATTTTCAATCAGAGTGCTCCAAATGACACAGGCACAACATTCTCCTCCGCTTAGGAAATTTAGTCCTCGAAATTTAAGGAAACCCAAAAGGGAAGACCGAAAGTATCATGCATAGACCTTTTGCTCCCAAGTGGTCTTTGCACCGGACTGGCGCTACCAACACACTATAATCAAAGGAACGGTCTTAGCATGGAGCCTCTTCTCATGCTGGTCTCTGACCTCGATCCACTGCTCCATGAACGACAAATCCACCTCCAGGATGAGGCGGTCGAACAGACAGACATGAGTAGGATCTTGGACATAACGCCTCGGCCATTGGACAAGGACGACGTCGTGGGCATGAGCCAGCTATGGGGGAAAGGCTACATGATAAGCCACCTCCCCAATCCACTCAATGACGAGAAATGGTCCCATTAAAGAGCAAACTCAGCTTGCCCCGAACGTCAAAACAGAGGGTGCCCTTTAACCAGGACACCTTCTTGAAAATATGGTCGCCAAACCCAAAGGTAAGCCCCTGGCGACAATGACCTGGGTAGCCCTTCTGTCGGTTCTGGGAGGTGCAGATGTACACACGAACCAACCTGGCCACCGCAAGGTCAACAACTAACTTATGGCTCCTCCGACTGGCGCTCCTCAACCGTCCCAACACAAGGGAGGTATAAAACTGTGCCTGTAGAGTGCCTTTCACAGATCCATCTGGGTGCTCGAATGGCAGTCGTCTTGCAGGCATACCCCAACAAATGGGTGGTGCCTCACCCAACTGCCCTCATCATCGAGCACGCAGGCACTTAGCATGTCCTCCAAGGTCTGAATCATCCTCTTTGTCTGGCTGTCCATCGGCGATAAAACGCTATACTTAAATGGAGGCTCGCGCCAAAGACTGCGCAACAACCTCAAAGTAACCCTCACGTCTCAACCGAAAATAGCACCGACTGGAGTGCCATGAAGACGAACAATCGCGAAGGTGAAAACCCACGTCAAGGCGTCCAGAGACTCAATCAGTTGTACTAGGGAGGGAAGCGCGGGCTTAGTCAGTCGGTCAATGATCACCTAGACGGCGTCGTGACCCGAACGTGACATTAGCGAGTCCACAACAATCCCTGATAACCCACTCCCACGTCCACTGAGGAATCTCGATGGACTGACGCTTTCCACTCAATGATGATTCTTGAACTTTGCCTGAGGGCATGCCAACCTGGGGAAACAAGGTCACCCATATCACCTTTTTCATCACACCACAGCAATCTCAATGAAGACTACCTCAAAGTAGTCCACGGAGGCCCAATAAAACTTTTGAGATCCACGAAGGCATCCGGCGCATTCGTCAACCCCAACGGCAGTACTTAAAACTCGTAGTGCCTGAACGGTCACGAAAGGCCATCTACGGGATGTCCAACTCTCGGATCTCTAACTTGTGGTACCCTTGTGCGAAGATCGATCTAACAGCAGACACTCGCTCCCAAAGCTGGTCAAACATATCATCGATTCGCGGCAAAGGTAATTGATCATCAACCTCCACGGGGAGATCAAAACAACACCACAAACAATTAAGTCCAGATTCTACTCCTCGAGCATGCCTGGCGCTCATGAGGACACTTACACGCTTGGTAAGTCGCTCAACCGCACTTAATCCACAAGACACGCAATAAGGGGTCGTCGAACCTCGATAATGCCTATGCGACGTCATCTATCTGATAGGGCGGTTGAGTCCCATCACGAACGCTAGCATCGCGTCTCCTTATTCGCGACCAATGTGGGGCAAAACGCGACAGTATCCACAACTGTGCTGCACATGCCGCCAGAGATAGGTCGCTCATCTATAACCATTGGAACTCCAGCATCCTGCACTCCATGGGCAGATTCATCACGGGGAGTCCACGCTCTCGATATCGTTTAGCAGCACTCTCCCGGTGTGGCCTCTACCTGGTAGCCTCCCAAGCCTACTATCTCTGCCATATGGGCGCACCACAAGCATAGTATCTGGGAGCACCTCACAGGGCTCTGGCCTCAACCGGGCAGCTACAATGCACAATGATATATCGAAGCGACTCCAGATGCCACTATGGAACCCTGTCCACTAGCGATCGCCCACTGAGCTGCAATAGGACGCACCCAATCCCGATCGTACGTATCACCACTCGCTACAGCACCTTCCAAGTGAGAGGGAAGGATCCACCATCAATTTGATGCTTCTAAGGTATTCCTTAACTGGGAAAAGAAACCTTGGGAGGGCACCATGAGGTCCCGATATAAAATATCCCGACAACCAAACAAGGAACACGGAGTACCCTAGCCCGGGTCTCAACGCTGACCCTGCAAGGCCCCTTAATCCTGAGTAGGAAGACTGGAAGAAGACATCGCCCTTAATGAGCACTACGCCACATCCTCAACACTTAAAACTAGCGCCGCACGCGAACTCAATGGTTACCAGCAATACCGATACACGGGAAAGAGCTCCATTATCGAGACGCAATCCATACCTTAGAAATTGCAACCAATTCATCACTATCACACTACTGGGCTGGAATCTCCTACCCAAACCTTAATCCCGCACAAGAGATCTAACAACTGACCCTAACCAATCGACCCAGTCGACAACTTAAGGGTGGGTCCAGGGGGTCACGTCCACGTCAACGGATGCGAGGAGGCATGTCAGCAACCTAAGATAACTTCTAAAACAAGAGTACTCGGATGACAATCCTACGACTCATCATTTATACGACTAGACTTAGGCTCTGACAGGACCAGGCTATGATACCAACTTTTGTCACGCCCCAGGGCGGCCGTCCCCGAGACGTGGCAATAATAAATATCAGCTATCAATACCTGAGGTCAATAAGGACTCCAACAACAATACACAAGGCGGCAAAGCAAGATAATGATAACTGACTGAAAAGCGGAAGCATAATATATAACAATGTCTGTAAATCAAAAACATTATTATAGACCCGAATACAAAATCAATGTCCTGTGAAATCCAAGTCTAGACCAAAGAAAATACAACATGTACCACATGCATGATTTACAAAGCATAATATGACTCTAGGAATGCTGACAGCCTCGCACACGCCACCCGCCGGCAGAACGCTCCACGCCCATAAGGCCACGCCACAGGAAGCTCCAGCTCCACGCCCAACACTGCCCCTGAAAAGGAACAGTATGCGAGGGGTGAGCTATAAGCTCAGTGAGTGGCTGGAAACCAATCACCATTCTACAGTTCAATACATAATCAATTTCCTTTCAAGGAAAACATGGGTAGAAACCCATGGATCACTGGGTCACGCGGCGGCGCGACCAACCTCACCCCCACCCTCACTCCCGGAGAGAGTCTTTTGGGACTTATGGGGAGAGACCATACCGTCGGTCGAAGAGACCCGGATTTACTGGTCTAAAGACCATACCGTCGGTCGAAGAGACCCGGATTTACTGGTCTACTCAACACTACTGGATCATCTACATCTAGATAATCGCCCATCGATGTCCTTCAACATCGGTCACGAGACCGGACCCAACAACTATGGGAACGGTCGAACAACGAATGGGTCACGAGGCGACGTGTCTTCGCCTCATCCACACCCTCACTCCTGAAAGGAGACATCTTGGGACTTTGGGAAGAGACTTAGACTGCTCTACACCCCTGGTCCACCCGGTAGCCTCTCCCACCCTCGTGCCCTCCGCCTAACCTCTGTCAGGTACAGCCAACGCCGAGGAGTTCCTACATCGGATCCAACGAAGGGGAGAACTATTCCACGCTCGCGATATCATTCGTTAGCCCTCTCCCAGATAGCCTCTACCTGGTATACTCCCACGATCAGTACCCCTCCGACTGCATCGGTGGTACCTACGGATGGGAGCCCTTTGTCAGGATAGCTACAACCTGGCCTCTTCAACTCAGACAACCTTGGGAGTGAATATTCCATGTTCGCAAAGCGAACCCCATGGAAAACAACTACTCTCGATACTCGCTTATCGAGATATCAAACACAGGCATAACAACAATCAACACACTCATATTAACCTTTAAAGTAGTCATAGTCCCTATACGGGAGTAACTACACAAGTTAGAGGGTCGTAACATCGCCGATCCACCCCACGCTCACCCTTTTGGGGTGTCATGGGTCTTTTCAGACTAGGCCGCTCTCCACCCCTGGTCCACCCGGTAGCCTCTCCCACACTCCGTAGCCTCAAACCTGGTATACTCCCACGATCAGCACTGTCCGACGCATCGGAGGTACCTACAGATGGGAGCCCTCTGTCAGGTCGAACAACTTTCCAACGTAGGGGGAGTCCCTACATCGGATCCAACCAAAAGGAGAAGACAGGCTGCTCACACACGTACGATCCTGTTGGATCTGTCGACAACGATTTCTAACACTACTAATGTCATGAATTCTCAAGAATTCCTCCAGGGCGCATAACTAAGATGCGGGGAAACATATATTATAACCACAAGGTTATAATATTCTCTAAGGCATGCTTACAACAATATAATCACATCATCCCATCTTGATTTAAATAAATTAAACTAAATGGGAACATGCATAGGTCAAGGCTTTCCTAGCATGAAACATGGTGTCTAGACATGCATAGGCCGCTATACATGATATAAGGGTGCGTATCCCTAGCATACAAAGTCTAAGGTGGCATGGATATATCATATTATCATGCATGCATAGCTTCTACATATATATAGCTAGGGGGCCCCATCGATGCGCGACGCGCGTCTATGCGGGTCGAGCGCATCCGTAGAGAGGGGGGGGGGATTGGAATCAAACCACTCACCTTACGACCCGGGACCTCGCGCATCCCATCCGACGAGATCTGCAAGGTAGGGGCATCCAACTGGTGAGAAACAACACAATTTACACATAGAAATCATTAGAAAAACCCAATACTCGGACAAGCATGCATACGGGCTCGCACGCATTCGAGCACGCACGTACGCACGCGAGTCCGAGTGCCCCGACACCTACCCGAACCCTCGGGCAGCCACACGCATGGCCCCCCACACGTGCACGCACGAATGCGCACGCACGCACGCACCCCAGCACCATCGGCGCACTGCCGCTCGCCTGCCCGCGCGCCCAGACTCTTTGCCGCACGCGCACGCACGCTCGCGCGCACTGCGCGTCCGGCCCACGCGCCCTCACGCAGCACCCCACGCACGCCCCAGCACGCGCGCTCGCGCACTGGTCCCTAGCCCCGCGCCCAGGCGCATGCCCAGGCGCACTGCCCCGCGCACGCGCACGCTCGTGCGCGCCCACGCACTCGCGCGCACGCGCCCGCGCGCGCCTGTTCGTGTCATCCATCCAGGCGTGGAGACTCCTTCAGGGAGGATGTGAGGGTTTTCTGGCGTATATTGCTGAGGAGGATGCACCACTGCGGGCAGATATCAGTCAGACTCCGGTCGTGGTGGAATATCTAGAGGTTTTCCCCGATGATCTCTCGGGATTACCGCCGGATCGCGCGATCGAGTTTGAGATTAATCTAATTCCGGGGACCGAGCCGATTTTGAGAGCTCCGTACCGGATGGCCCCAGCAGAGCTAAAGGTGCTCAAGGAGCAGCTGGGGGAGTTGCTCGAGAAGGGCTTCGCACGTCCGAGTGTCTCTCCGTGGGGAGCCCCTGTTTTATTCGTTCGGAAGAAGGACGGTTCGCTGCGTCTTTGTATTGATTACAGGCAGCTGAACAAGCAGACCGTGAAGAATAAGTACCCCTTGCCGCGGATTGACGATCTGTTTGACCAGCTCCAGGGAGCGCGTGTCTTTTCTAAGATCGATCTCCGTTCGGGCTACTATCAGTCAGACTCCGGTCGTGGCGGAATATCCAGAGGTTTTCCCCGATGATCTCCCGGGATTACCGCCGGATCGCGCGATCGAGTTTGAGATTAATCTAATTCTGGGGACCGAGCCGATTTCGAGAGCTCCGTACCGGATGGCCCCAGCAGAGCTGAAGGTGCTCAAGGAGCAGCTGGAGGAGTTGCTCGAGAAGGGCTTCGCACGTCCGAGTGTCTCTCCGTGGGGAGCCCCTGTTTTATTCGTTCGGAAGAAGGACGGTTCGCTGCGTCTTTGTATTGATTACAGGCAGCTGAACAAGCAGACCGTGAAGAATAAGTACCCCTTGCCGCGGATTGACGATCTGTTTGACCAGCTCCAGGGAGCGCGTGTCTTTTCTAAGATCGATCTCCGTTCGGGCTACTATCAGCTGAAGATCCGGGAGTCGGATATTCCGAAGACGGCCTTTCGTACCCGTTATGGGCACTACGAGTTCCGAGTACTGCCGTTTGGGTTGACGAATGCACCGGCAGCTTTCATGGATCTGATGAACCGGGTGTTTCGGCCCTTCCTCGACTCCTTCGTAGTAGTCTTCATCGATGATATTCTGGTGTACTCGAAGAGTCTTGAGGAGCACGCTTACCATCTCCGCACTGTCTTGGAGACTTTGGCCTGACATCAGTTGTTCACCAAGTTCAGTAAGTGCGAGTTTTGGTTGGAGCGTATGGCCTTTCTAGGCCACGTGATTTTCGGTGAGGGTATATCTGTGGACCCGGACAAGACGCTCGCCGTGTCGAATTGGCGGTGACCGTCGAACCCCACTGAGATTCGGAGCTTCCTGGGTTTGGCGGGTTATTATCGGAGGTTTGTCGAGGGTTTCTCGAAGATAGCTGTTCCTCTGACCCGCCTCACTCGGAAGGATGTCCGGTTCGAGTGGTCCCCATCTTGTGAGGAGAGCTTCCTGGAGTTGAAGCGAAGACTCACCTCAGCGCTAGTTCTTACCATTCCGTCTGGGAGTGGTGGATTCGCAGTCTACTCCGATGCATCGCGGCTGGGTTTGGGTTGCGTCCTGATGCAGTACGGTAAGGTTGTGGCTTACGCATCGCGTCAGTTGAAGCCCCATGAGCAGAATTATCCCACCCACGATTTGGAGTTAGCAGCGATCATCTTTGCGCTGAAGATGTGGAGGCACTACCTCTATGGCGAGGAGTTCGAGCTCTTCACCGATCACAAGAGCCTGACTTACTTGCAGTCCCAGCCGGAGCTCAACATGCGTCAGAGACGTTGGGTCGAGTTCCTGAAGGACTATGACTGTGACATCGCTTACCATCCGGGTAAGGTGAATGTCGTGGCCGATGCTCTCAGCAGGCAGCCCTTGGGCATGGCCGCCCACTTGGCTGTACGTCGTTGGAGGCTTCTGGAGGAGGCCGCTTGCTGGATCAGCGTTCGAGAGACACCTGCAGGTGGCTTTTTGGCCAGGCTAGTGGTGCAGCCCATTCTTCTCGACGAGATCCGCACGGCTCAGGGGCAGGATCCTCACTTTCTAGTCCTCTCTGAAGGCGTCGCCCGGGGCGAGCGTCCGGACTACCAGATTCGCGAGGATGGAATCCTGCGGTTCAGAGGTCGAGTATGCATTCCTGACGACGCAGAGTTGAAGCAGAATGTCACGCCCCAGGGCCGGCCGACCCCGGGACACGGCAAGTGTATATATAATATCAGTATAACAGGAGATCAATAATATACTCACTCAACAGCTAAAATGACAACACAACAACAAAGAGGCTGACATGATATATACACCAATAGCGGAAGATAAAAGACTGAATCTGTAATCCAAAAACATATTACAGACTCGATACATAATCAACTGTCTTGTGAGAGCCAATATATACAAAGACGTCCAAATACAATACAAACACGTGCCCAAGCACGGAATATAATACATACAATCAAAAGGGATGCTGATAGCCTCTGATACTCGTGGGACGTGGCGCTACTCCGCTACTGATGAAGTCCCTTGGGGAGCTCTTCCTCCAGATCCGACTCAGATGACACTGGAGAAAAATATTATGCGAGGGGTGAGCCACACGCTCAGTGAACAGCACAACCCATGCATCACAGCTTATATTAACCACAACCAGATATTATTAATCCACAATCATCATTAATAAAAGCCACAAAATGGCAGCAACTAACCAATCTAGTGGGTCGCTATCGCCAACCCACTACACCCTCACCCTCACCCCTCAATAGGTGACATAGGATATTGGGACTGATAATCATCCATACACATCCATACACCCTCACCCTCACCCCTCAATATGGTGACATAGGATATTGGGACTAACTACACAAATCCAGTGGATCGCTATCGCCAACCCACTACACCCTCACCCTCACCCCTCAATAGGTGACATAGGATATTGGGACTGACTAGGCTGATGGTCGCCCTTGGTCCACCGATAGTCTCTCCCCACTCTGTAGGCCGCTTGGCCACTCCCACATTCAGCACAGTCCGTCCCAAATCAGGAGGTGCCTACTGATGGGATCCCCTGCACGGGACAGCCTTTCTAACGCCGGGCAGTCTCTACACGGATCCAACGAAGGGAACAGAACAGCCTATCCATCGCATATGATCCACTCGGATCCACAGACAACACATCTCAACAAACTCTAATGTCATGAATTCTTCAGAATTCCTCCAGGGCGCATAACCAAGATGCGGGGAATATATATAATAATAATAGTAACAAGGGTATAATATTATTGGGAAAGAAACCTTGGGAGGGCAGTGTGAGGTCCCGATATAGGACATCCCGACAACCAAACAAGGAACACGGAGTACCCTAACCCGGGTCTCAATGTTGACCTCGCAAGGCCCCTCCCTATAATATTATCTAAGGCATGCAATTAAACATATGCTAGCATTTAATTTAATCAATTAAACTAGTAGGACGCATGCATAGGCCGAGGCTTCCTAGCATGAGAACAGGGTGACATGGTGCATGGCTCTTACACATATCCTAAGGGTGCAAGTCCCTAACATACAAAGTCTAGGGTAGCATGCATACTACATTTTAATCATGCTTGCATGGATTACACATTACAACAGGTTAATATAAATCCATGGTGCCCCAGGGGAGGGCAATACACTCCCAAGTGAGTAGTACGCCTCCCTACTGGGTTGGATTGTCCCACTCACCGATAGTCGGGTCGTCGCGCGACCGTCCGTCAAGATCTGCAAAATAGGGTAATCAATTCGGTGAGTAAAATCCACAAATAAATCCAAAAATACTTTAAAATACACAACACTCGGACAAGCGTACATACGGCCTGTACGCACGCGAGCCCGAGCACCCCAACTCATTCCCGAACCCCCGGGCAGCCGCACGCATGGCCACCCACCCCGGGCGCACAGCCGAGCCCCGGCCCGCGCCCCCAGACGCCCTGCCGAGCCCAGCCCGCATGCCCGGACACCCTGCCGAGACCTCCCGGGTGCACTGCGCGCTGACTGCGCCCCAGCGCAGCAACCCGCACGCACACCCGCACACCCTGCGCCCCATCGCCTCGCCCCGCGTGCACCACCGCTCTCCTAGTCGCGCCATCGCCTCGCTCCGCGCGCACCCCGCGCGTACCACTGGCTCGACCAGCCCCGGGTGCACCCGTGCGCACTGCGCCCCAGCGCAGCGCCCGCACGTGCGCCCGCCCACACTGCGCCCCAGCGTAGCGCCCGCACACCTGCCCGCTCACACTCCCCGCTCGCACCGACTGCTCGCCCACACGCCCCTGCGCAGTGCTCGGCGCGCACGCCGTGCACTGCGCCCAGCGCGCTCGACCGCACGCGCCCAGCGAGCCCGTCAGCACGCGCCCAGCGCGCCTACCCGCAGCTCACCTGCCAGCGCCTGACCGCCTGCGCCTGCCTGCCTGCGCGCGCCGCTACCCGCATGCGCCTGAACCGAGCTCCACCCGCGCGCACGCCCACGCGCACGCCCACGCTGTCCTGCCAGCACTACCTACGCTGCCCTGCCAGCACTGCCTGCGCTGCCCTGCCTGCCTGCCAGCCTACCCGGGACAGCCCACCACCCTGCCCGAGCCACTCCACCACCACCCACCGGCCACCAATGGCCTCCAACCACCACCAACAGCCACCAGCCCTCAAAACTACCCTCCTAACAAGCATCTAAGCAAGAAAAGGAAGGAAAGAGAGCTTACCCTAGGAAGGAAAGGAAGGAAGGAAAGACCGGGAGCTCTTCGTGCACCAAAACACCTCCCCAAAGCCCTCCACCACCAAGAACTCTTTCCACCCTCAAAGGGGCTGAAATCAGAGGAGAAAAGAGGGGGTAAGAGGGGGTCAAACTCGTCAGAACTCGAATCCGAGACCACCGGTGGATAGATCGGGATGAGATCTAACCTTTCTCTTCTTTGAGTTTTGAGTTTCAAGCACTCTAGGTAGCTTAAAATCAAGAAAAAGAGAGAGGGGGAGAGAGAAATCCAATTGGAGAAGAAGATGAATAGTGGGGAGATAATTTTAGCTCACTTATATATAATCCCCACAACTAGATTAGCCTAACATAGGTTAATTAGGGCTAAGAAAGGATTAGTGAGGGTTTAAGTGAGTTTTGACTTGGGTCAACTCAACCACAAATAAAAACAAAAGGGATTGACCAAGTCTATGGGCCCACTTTGACCAAGTCAACTCTCCTAATGACTTCTCGCTCGGTCAAAACCCGGATACGCCCCGGAACTGTGAAATTCTGAAACGTTACTGGAATTCGATGAAATTTTCATGAGCGGCTTGGAATGGCACCAGGGCACATAATAAGCAATTAGATTTTCAATCGGAGCCCTCAATCTCAAGGTGATAGCTAAAAGCCCAAAATTCTAGCGGTTCCGATCAAAAAATGAAAAAACTGAAAAACTGCCAGAATGTCCCAACGGTTACCAGAAGGTTAAAAGTGACACATATATAACACAGAAGATCTTGGACGAGGCCCATCGTTCGAGGTACACAGTGCATCCTGGTGGCATGAAGATGTACAGGGGCCTTCGTCGTGGCTACTGGTGGCGCGGGATGAAGGCGGATATTGGCCGTTTCGTTGCCCGTTGCTTGGTATGCCAACAGGTGAAGTCGGAACATCAGCATCCTGCGGGGAAGCTGCAGTCCATTGAGATTCCTCAGTGGAAGTGGGAGCAGATCACCATGGACTTCGTTTCGGGTTTGTCGAGGTCACGTTCGGGTCGCGATGCCATCTGGGTAATCGTCGACCGACTGACTAAGTCCGCTCATTTCCTCCCCATTCGACTCACCGATTCTCTGGACACCCTGGCACAGTTGTTTGTCTCCGAGATTGTTCATCTCCATGGCACTCCCGTCAGCATCATTTCTGATAGAGACGCGAGGTTTACTTCGAGGTTCTGGCGTAGCCTTTAGCACGCCCTTGGTACGAACCTCCACTTCAGTACAGCGTTTCATCCGCAGACGGACGGCCAGTCGGAGAGGACGATTCAGACCCTGGAGGACATGCTGCGAGCTTGCGTTCTCGACTTTGGGGGCAGTTGGGAGAGGCATCTCCCGTTGGTGGAGTTCGCCTACAACAATAGCTACCACTCGAGTATTCGGATGGCACCATATGAAGCGCTCTATGGCCGCAGCTGCAGGTCCCCCTTGTGTTGGGACGAGGTCGGAGAGCGCCAGTTGGAGGGACCAGAGATCATCCACCAGACCTCAGAGATGGTCAAGACGATTCGTGAGCGTATCCGAGTCGCTCAGAGCCGTCAGAAGAGCTACGCCGATCGTCGTCGCCGTGAGCTCGCCTTCGAGGTTGGTGACCATGTTTTCCTGAAGGTGTCCCCGATGAAGGGCATCTTCCGTTTCGGTGTGCGGGGCAAGCTGAGTCCGCGTTACATTGGGTCGTTTCTCATCCTTGAGCGGATTGGAGAGGTGGCCTATCGCATAGCCCTGCCCCCACAGTTGGCTCAAGCCCATGACGTCTTCCATGTCTCGCAGCTGAGGCGTTACATCCACGATCCTGCTCACGTTATTCCGTTCGAGCCGCTCGTCTTCAAGCCGGACTTGTCATTCGTGGAGCAGCCGATCGAGATCCTGGACCGACGCGAGAAGAGGCTCCGCACCAAGACCGTCTAGCTGGTTAAGGTGCGATGGCAGCACCGTTCTGGTGCCGAGGCCACTTGGGAGCGCGAGGACGCCATGCGTGGCGCATATCCACATCTTTTCCCTTCCTAGATGTTTTTGTATTAATTTTGTGGACAAAATTTCCTAAGGGGGGAAGAATGTTATATATGTGTCACTTTTAGCCTTTTGGTCACCTTTGGGACATTTCTGGCAGTTTTTTAATTTTTCTTTTTTTCGATCGGAACCGCTAAAATTTTGGACTTTTAGCTATCTGCATGAGCTCGAGAGCTCCGATTGAAAATCTAACTGCACATTATGAGTCCTGGTGCCATTTCGAGCCACTCAAGAAAATTTCATCGAATTCTGGTAACGTTTTAAAAAATTTGGCAGTTCCGAATCGTATCTGGGTTTTGACCGATTTTGGAATGTCAAAGGGGACTTGGTCCGCTAGCGCCTGCCAGCGCCCGCCTGCGCGCGCAAGCGCGCAGACTGCCCCCAACGCGCGCTCACCTTATCCCAACCTCTTTTTAACCCTCCCCAACCCCTCACACACACCCTAACCCCTATGCATAGCATGCATGACTTCCCCAAGCATCCCAACAACCCTAAAAATAAAAAAGAATGGGAAGAGGACTTACCAAAAGAGGGAAACGAAAAGGGGGAGGTGCGGGGCTCTCGACGCGCCCACGGCCACCTCAACCACCACCACCACCTCTTCAGCCTCCTCAGCCCTCCCATGGCTGCAAATCAGGGGGGGGGGGGGGAAAGATCATGCAAGGGAACTTGAGAGAGGGGAGATCAACAACAACAACACATATGCACAAACCTTCTCTTCTTCCTTCACCTCCTCCTTCTCTTCTTCTCATTGGGGCATTTAAACAAACACCTAGGGGGCTTGAGAGAGAGGAAGAGAGAGCCCAAGAAAAATGGGCGTGGAAGTGAGAGGGAGAGAGAGAGAGAGAAGATATTTGTTGCACAAATATCTAAAGAGGATGGAAAAGACCTAGTCGCCCTTTGACTAGAAATTCTGCGCATGCTTCACTGGAACAGCCATAACTTTCTCAATATAGCTCCGAATTGCACAATTCCAAGTCCGTTGGAAAGCTAAGAAGATTATCTACAACTTTTATGTTCATGCCAAGATCAAATAATCTCTCCAGCTATTCCGAAATTAGAGCTAAACATAGAACAGGGCTGCTGCCAGAATTTTCATCCCCGGGGTATACTTGGAAAAATACCCATAACTTTTACTACAAGAATCCAGTTGATCTAATTCCACTTCTGTACGAAAGCTAACTCAAAACTGGACATCTCATAATAAAATCATATTTAAACCTCTTCATCTTGGATTTTAACAAAATCAAATCCAAATATCAAATCAGGAATACATAACTTCTAGGAAAAAATTTATGTACCCAAATTTTCAATCAGAGTGCTCCAAATGACACAGGCACAACAAGAAGTCAGTCAAACTAGGTCCATAAAGGACTTAAGGTTCTGGAACCCATTCAACAGACACTAGTCATTCTAGACCTATTATGGACGACTTGACTCAGTCAAACTAGAACACCACTGACGACTACATATTGTCGAACATGAACAAGAACTCAGCAAAGGTTTTGGATTTGGTCGACCTCAAAATTAATAAATAAAAAGACCACAAAAGCACATTAAAGACCACAAAAAAAAAAAAAAGTTATGCAGAAGAAAGTATTACCTATTTTGAAATTATTCTCCAAAACAATTTAGGGTTTCATTTTTCAAGTGAAAACACTTATGTGGCCACCAGATACAGGAGCGGAGCCAGGAATTAGAACAAGGAGGGGCCCGTGAGGCCAACAGACTTAGAATAAGAAAAAATGTATTTATAAAACAATATAATTATATGGTAATTTAAGATAATTAAAATTGACAAATAATGACCGAGTCATTCAAGTAATAGACAATTTAGATAAAAAGTTATTTTTTACTACTTTTTTCACATTTAGAAAATCTGAAAATTTTATTTGAAATTTTTTTAAAAAAACTTGCAATCTCATTATTTATTTTCACACAAAATTTTAAAAAATAATAAGCTTGAAAAAAATTAAAAAATAAATATGAAAAGACAATTGATCACAACAATAGGATACCCTTAAAGCATATATTTAGAAAATTAACTTCCAAAAAAGCTCGACATATCCAAATTAGCGATCATGAAAAAACAAAATAAATAAAAAAATCATTAACAAATAAATAGCTGTGGTTTTTCAACCACCGTCCCTTAAACCAAGTTTTTCTTACCAATTTCAAAAAAATGCAACCCATTTGTAGTCATGTAACTAACATATTATATTATCTCGGTATATCTTTTATACACAAAATATAATTAAAATATATGCATTCAATTAATTTATATAAGAATGTATTTAATTTTTATGAGGGAAGGTACTTAATTAGTTAAGCATATATTTAAAAAATTGTATGAGATACAAATGGGATTACTAACTAGGCTGAATATAACAATTTTCAACTCCAATACTCACATAATATTTCAATTCATTTCATTACCCCCACACCCTAAAAATAATAATAATAATAATAATACAATTTTCAAAATGGTATTTCCCAAGGAAAACTTTTCCTGGGTAATATATACTTACATTGCATCATTAATACGAAACTTTTACCTAAGGAAATATTTTACCAAAAAATATTTTTCGTAGGGGAATTTTTTGTCGAGAAATTTTTTCCTTGGTAATACTATTTACCAAGGAAATGTTTCACGACTAAATATCATATTTTTCTTATAATCACTTTCACCCATGGTATTGGCCTTGGGGAGGCCCGGGCCCGGCCCCCAGCCCACCCCCCCTGGGCTCCGCCCCTGACCGGATAGATCACCGGTGAAGGTGGATGGACGGGTCAACGAATGTATCTCACCGAAGAATTGACCATCTGACCACGAGACGTCGACAAAGGTGTGGGGTCTGTTATAATGGGGTGGGGTAGGTCGGGGTGATTTTCTTGTTTTTAAAATGACATACAAACTGGTTTTTTTTTGTTATTTTTGGGGGTTGGGGTTCTCAAACTAAAGTATGGGTATATCCGTCCCCACTCTTTATTGGTTTAAAAAAGTATCGAAATTTTATTGATGCTATTTTTTTCCCTTTATTAGGATGCGTGAATGTGACGTGTGGTTACTAAAATTCTATATTTATGTATTTTCTAATTTCAAGTTGTCTTATTAAAAAATATTTATATTATTTTTATATAAATATTATTTATTATAATATTTATATTTTCTAATTTCATCGAATCTTCTGAAAACTTTCTTTGATACTGTGTGGCCTTTAAAAAAAAAAAAAAACAAAAAAACAAAATAACAAAAAGACATGTAGTACGGATAGGGAAGCTGGCAAATTTAGAAATATTGGAAATACACTTGCATGTGCCACAGTCACTTTTTCAAAATAAAGGAGATGGAAAGTTCTTCGTAGAGCCGTCATTTATCTCACATGTGGTTAAATGTATATGACCCTTTGAAAATTTCTTTTGTTGTCCCCTCATTTCATTGAATATCTATATAAGTTTCTATTTATTCTATTAAATGCATTTAATCTCTTACCGTTATTTTATCACACCATTGCAAACCTTATTTTTGAAAAAGACCAAGTACTCCCGATATCCTCTCTAAACATAAAAAGCTAAAACGTACTACATATCTCTCAAACTCAAAACACAAACTCGCCGTCACCTCTCCCAAACAAAGAGCCTCCGTCTCTCTCCGCTTTTCTTTCACTTGACTCTCCGTCTCTTTCACTGTTCTCTCCGCCGTCACCTCTCTCAAAGAAGAAGAAACACACAATTTGTTTTCAAAACAATGGGAAGAAAAAGGGAAAAAGAAGAAATGGTGATGCACAAAAAAAAGCATAAGAAGAAGAAATAAGATTTTTTTTTTTTTTGAAAAATATAGAAATTTGCTACTCGATTTCATTTCTGAAAGCTCAAATTACAAACTCTGAAAGGAAGGAAAAAAGACACATAAAAGATTACATAAGACAAGAGTCAGTTCACACTGACCATCCCCCAGGTAGGAAAGGCATCTACCCCAAGGAGGACCATAATCCATCGCGAGCAATGACACTGCGGTGCCAAGACGCCCGTGTCTGAAATAAACATCGCGAGCAGATGCGATACCTTTACCCCAATCTCTTACCTGTGCACAGAACATCTCCCACATGTTTTCTTGGTAGACCCGAGCTGCGCGTTCGCCAAATTGTCCAAGACCCCGCCGGTACAATTGATTGTGATATCATCGCCGTCAACTCGTCTTCATCTGCTCGTTTCAACGCTTTTCCTACCTCCCACAGTTCTTCCGAGGTTTGAAAGGAGGTGTCCAAGCCCGTGTGCATTCCAATCTTAGCCCAGAATTGTTTCGCCAAAACACATTTGCAAAGAAGGTGTTGAATTGTTTCCGGGGCTGCTACGCATAAAACGCACGTTGTCGACTCATTGAGTCTCTATTTGGCCCTGTGTACCTTTGTGAGGAGGTGCTCCTTGTTCAATAACCATAGAAACACTTTAATTTTCAGCGGTATCGATGCACGCCAAATTTGCTTGAACTTCCTACATGGTCTGTATACTCCCTGGTGCGCAATGGCCTCCAGAAGATGGTGTCGGGATCTATGTTAGTTCAGCCTACTCCCCAATCGTGTCCATGAGGGTGAAGAATTGCCGTGTCTCCTCCTCGCTAAGTCGCACTCGCATCAGCTCAATGTTCCAAGCATTTGTGTCACCCAAGTTCTCAAAGAAATCACGCACCATGCCCTCCTTGTTAACAGCCAGTCTGAAGATATCTGGGCTTAGGTCACATAGGTGTTCCTCCCCACTCCAACGGTCACGCCAAAAATGGACTTTCGGTCCTTGACCAATCGACCACCCAAACGCTCTGTCCACGATGCTGCGATAAGTAAAGAGACCTTTGCAAATCTGTGATGATTGAGCGTTAGACACCGGCCATCGCCTATCTCCGATTCCTGCTCCACCATATCTATCAAGGATGATCTGTGCCCACATTGATCCATCACCAAATAGACACTTCCAGATCCACTTAGTAAGTAGGGCCTTATTCATCAAACGAAGATCAAGCACTCCCAGTCCGCCCTCTTTCTTTGGACGACAAACTATCGCCCAATCAACCAAGTGCGACGTCCTACTACCATCCCCCGCACCCCTCCACATGAACCGGTGGTGTATTGTGTCAATACGCTCGAGTACACTTACCAGGACTCGGAAGACGGAGAGGTAGAATATGGGGAGGTTTGTTAGGATAGCTTGCAATAATGTCAATCGGCTTCCCCAACTTAGGACCTTGCTTTTCCACCCCTCCAATTTCCTTTTGAATCTTGCCACTAGTGGATCCCAATCCTCCTTTTTTATTCGGCCTTTCACTAGCGGGAGGCCCAGATATTTAAACGGGAAGGGGCCAGCAGCGCAACCCATGCAGGCCGCCAAGTGAGCCTCTTCTTCATGGGATAGATTAAGGTCGTGCATGGTGGACTTTTTCAGGTTAAGCCGCAGTCCAGAGAGCAATCTAAAACAACTCAAGAAGAAAGAAGAGTTGAATGGAGTTTAAATCATGAGCCATTGCAACGGTTAGAAATGTGATCGTTGGGGAAAAAGAAGGAATCAGATGGTATTTGGTGAGGAAAGGATATTTTGGTCATCTATTTAGATCCTTTTAAATTTTTTTGTCAAATCAGGGGGTTATATGAATATTTGAATTGACACCACTGTTAACAAGCAGAATATTCAACAAATATTCCTTTATTTTTTACGGACTGTTAACTAAAGGGGTTAAATGCTTAACTAGATCACAATATAGGGGGTTATATGGATATTCAATGAAATAAGGGGCCAATATGGATATACGGTAACTTTCAAGAGGTTATATGCATTTAACAGAAGATCAATTCCCAGCATAGGTGTGGACGTACAATTCTACTATTCTAATTCTAGAGAACCAAGAAAATTTGGGAATTGAGTGATGGAACAGAAGAAGGAAACTATTAGAAACCTTATTGACTTTAAACTAAAAACAAATTATACGTTTCACATTACATCTCATAAACTATTATACGCTATAGCGTCATTAGGTACTATCTCAATAGAATAATAATAAAAAAATTATTATAGGTATTTTTTCTTGAAAATATAATAATAAATTTTTTGTTGATTGATTGACCACATATAAGTTGTGGATAAAATATAAATAATACACCAATATAAATTTATAAAAAGTGAAAAAAATGATTTGATGTGTAGATCCCTTATAGGTGATTTGGCACGTGAATCTCATTTATATTAGTAAAATGAATTTGGTGAAATAACACACTTCCAAGGAAATCTAGAATACCAATATTAGCTTGTTTTTCTCTATTCTAACATAGTTATACCCACGTCCTATTTATTGTAAACCAAACTTTTTCTTTTCTTTTCTTTTTTTACTTATTCACTCATATTCCACACTATTCCATAAATGAGTTTTTTTTTTTTAAGAAATGGTAGGCATATGCTTTATTTAAATTTAAGGAACCCTGTCCAAAACAAATGAAATTACAAACTAAGATGGTAGAGGAGGGATCTACCACCTGAATAGCGATCACTAGGGACTACTCCTCATGAGTTAAGTGGTCTGGATCTCACCTGAATATTTATACCTAGTAATCCTATCCTTCAGCCCATACTCATCCCAATTGGGTTTGGTTTAATTGAGTTCCCGGTGTACATCTGTAGGAAAAATCCCTACAAAGGAAATCCCAACCATATTATTAGAAGAAAAGAAATCCCTAACCATTAGCTTCCCCATATCAGCCGTATAATTATAAAAAAGAAAAGAGAAAAAGAGAGACCTTATCACAACCACCGCAACAAAATGGCCCACAAATGTAGGAAAATTTTCATTTAAACCCTCACACCCAAATTGTCATTCCAAAAATACCCAACACAATATATTAATTTTTCATTCCAGTCCACCAAAAAATAAAAAACAGAGAGAGAGAGAAAGAGAGAGAGATAAAAAAAGAAGAAGATGTTATCAAGAAGATGTCCGATTCCACGCGAGATTCCCATTGGAGAGCTGTACATCCACGACATAGCACAACAATTCATTCATCGAATGGACACGCGATTTGATGCTTTAACCAAACAAATGGAGAAGATGATGGCGCTTATGCGACATCAAGAACGACCGACAACTTCACAACTTGTGGAAGAGGAGCCTATTGATGGTGATTTTGACAACCTATTTGAAAAGGTGAACCTTCCACCTATCTTTGATAAAGAGATTGAAGAGGTGAACTTCTTCGATGAAGAGATTGAAGTGGCGATCTTCCACCTACCTTCGATGAGGAGATTGAAGAGGTGAGCCTTCCACCTATCTTTGATGAAGAAATTGAGGATTCGAACTTTCCACCAATCATTGATTAACTGATCGAGAACGAGATGGAGGAGACCAAGCTCAAGAGTTCCCCTCAAATATTTGACCCAGTTCAATTCACTCAAGAAACATTTCACACGTGCGGCTATCATTTTGAGGATCCATTCTTTTTAGAAATCATAGTCACAACTCCTAGATTATCTACATCAAAATTGTAGAGGAAGCGTTGGCCATAAGCACTTTAGGTGACCCCTAGTTGCATAAAAGTCGGTGAATCACATTATCAAATGCTTGGACTACATCACCAACTCCTTCAACCAAACTCGAGGACGAGTTTTTCTCAAGAGGGAATGATGTAGCGCGATCATGGACCATTAGATCGACATGGAGGATTATCAAATGAATGATTATGGTTCATTTACAATTTTAATGAGTTTTGAGTTTGTTATGATTTATTCCCTTATTTTAGGATCTATATTTAGATTTGAATTTCAAATTTTGATTTGAATTCAAATTTAAATATTAGTTAGGATTAAATAAGAATTTATTTGTGATTTTTGCAGATTTAGATAATCTGTTATGATCCTAATGATTAGTTGAGATGCTAATCTATTAAGGATTCTCTACTCTATAATAGACCTTTAAACCAAATGATTAATTAAGTTATTGATTATTAGAGTTATTATTTTCCTTCGTTTTTTGTTATTCGTGGTGAATATCAACTACGCAGAGTTTCATCATCTAGTATTTCGTAAAAAATCAACAGATTGTTGAAGCCCAGTGTCTTGCTATTCTTCTTGAAAAATCAACAGCGCCGCTGAAGCCTGTTTATTTCTTATCTTTGATCGAATCCACAGAAAAGCATACTTATACGCTACATCAGTTTTACATATGGGTGTTGTTACGCTCAGTATTTTTTACAGTCTAAAATACAGTCCTATATACCTTGTTACAAATTCAGAGAAACATGTACCTCATTCCACGATGTATATACCTTATTAATTTGGGTTCATTCAATTCAAAATGAATCGATATACACTTTTATTAAAGCATATACTTCATTAGGTGACGTTTACTATTTAAAGAAAAATGAAAACATATGTGGTCTGAGTTTTGGTTGGTAAAAATGACTAAGTCTAATATTTTCTTTTATATATTGATTTTCTTATATTCCATTTCATACGTTTTACCAGGTCTGGTTTTTTTCAGCAGACCAGTTCGGTTTGGATTTGTTGGCCAAAAAAACCGGTAGATTTGAGCCCAAACCGTGCGGTTAGTGCCTGCTGTCGATGCCTAGATGGAATTAAGGCTTACGAATGAGCCGGGTTGGATTCTTTACTTGTTTTTTCATGCTTGGATCTTTCTTTACTTTTATTGTAGGGTTGTCATACCATCATGATTAAAATCAAATGATTGTAAATATATTAAATCATGAATGGATCAATATGTGATGAATGAGTTCATTTCATTTTATTGATTTAAGACCATCTGATTGACCAAAATATAAAACAAGTACAAAAAAAAAGTAGATGATCCGTTCCCGTGACAGCCAATCACACTAATTATAAAGCCTTGTCCTATAATAACTCCTTTTTAGGATTGTGTGAGTAAAATTTCATAATGACCAAAAATCCCAAAAATAAAACAGATAAAGAAAAAGACATGTAACGGATAGGGAAATTGACAACCTACAAATGGAATATACTTGTGATGCTGGAAGATTTGACAAGAAAATCAACCATTATTGGGGAAGGAAAGTTAAAAAAAAAAGGAAATGATTAATGTGACGTAAAAAAAGGAAACAATTAATACTCATAATTAGGAGAATCAAATTTACATTGATTTCTTCATGATTATGGATATATTTTGAATATTTTTAGTCACATTTAATTACCTATTAATTACGTATTAATTTAGGAGCAATTTTAGTAAGTTTTAATGGTATTTTAGTGGCTCTGTTATAGGGTTCGAATTTCTGTATTTTCCTTTTTTTTTTCTTAGGTTTTCTTGCTTTGCAAGTCACATCATCCTATTTAATCATGTCAAGGGGTTGTGCAAATAATCAATTAATAATATTTTGAGTTTTCTAGTTATTTTGAGAGTTGTTTCTTTCATTCCTTCTTCCGTCTTGTTCATCTTTGTCTTGTTTCTCGCAGCGTTTCACGCTTCCCACTACGTCAACTTGCTTGTGTTCCAGAAAATTATTCAAAATAAAGTAGATTTGGAGATAGCACTATATTGAAAATTCTTCGTAGAGCCGTCACTGATTGTCCTATACGTGCTAGAAAATCGAATCCCACAGTCTCATACCAGCAGGTCTGGACGTACATTTTCTCTTGTCCCATATTTCTAGAGAACCAAGGAAATTTTAGTGTGTGGGAATGGAAGAAGGAAACTATAGAAACATTATTGACTTTAAAACTAAAAACAAATTATACGTTTCACATTACATCTCATAAGTTAAGCTCCTCGTTGATAACGACATATGTAAGTATTATGGGATGGATAATTATTGCAATATAGATAACTATACCAACGTAATAAATCATCTCATCTTATCTTCTTATAAAATGTTTAATTTTCCTATATAAAAAAAAAATCATGCGTTGCCAGATTATGTTTTACACATTGATCTTCTTAAAATTCCATTCATACGTCATATATAAGCAATAATTTTTAAATTACATAAATAATATCACTCTCACCCCAAGCGAAGGAAATCAGATGTTTCCAAGATTTGGTCTTGGACGGTTCGACAATGACATTTGGGTTATTGGTGAAGTCACTCTGTTCGTCACAATGAAAGCTAATCTTGAATTGGATCAGCTGATCCTGACCCTCAGCCCCCACAAGCACAAGTTATAAAACTTATTCAAAACCATTCATGAAGCCCTCATTAGGAGTACCAACTCACAATGTATAGCCACCGGCCATCCGATGTCATGTGGTACTCCATCTGGATGATCGTTATCTCTGTGGGCTGGCTCTTGAACCTCCCCATGGCAAGTGAGGGGGACAATCCCAAGGAGGCCTTTGTCGCGATGGTCTACGCCGTCACTGCTTTTGCAACACTCTTAATGGGACTGGGACTCCTTTCAGTGGCACTTTCTCACCAGAATGCACCGCCCTCTCACGATTGATGTGGATCGCACTCGGTTTTGTGTATGTGACGGTGGCTCTCCGGGTCTCTCTCTTGATGATGGATGACTTTTGAAAAGCGTTCTAGTAAGGTGACTTAGGTTCGAGTTTTGTCACCAGCTCATAGTGAAAGATTTGATCAAGGAAAAAAAATACCAATAAAAAAGGAAGTCATAATCTTCTTTATTTCTTGCTTTGCATGTGTTTTGTGACCTTTAATTTTACGTACATTTTGAGCCACTGTTTTCTGCGTGGCATGTAGTTTACAGTCAGTTTTGGTTTAACCTGGAATTGTTTCTTCGTTAAATTGTACGAATAAATATATATGTTTTTAGTGTCGTAAATTTGAGTATTTCATTCCTTTTCCAAAAGTATATACAGGTACAAAATAACAATTAACAAGTATAACAAAGTGCACAATGGTTGTGGAACAGGGGAGCCCCAACCACTATGTATAGCCCATAATGAACTTGAAAAAACAGAGGAGAGGGAAGTGACAAAACAGGGGAGACAGCATATTAGCAGCTTCTCAGCTGAATTTGCCCCTATCTATCCTCTTGGAGGATTTGTGAAAACTCCGGCCAGAACTGGTGCGGACTGTAAGAGAGTCGTGGCACGATTCCCCTCCATGAAAACATGGGTGATCTTCCATTCTCTTCCAAAGAGATAACAAGATTGTTGAAAGATCGAACCTCTCACAGCAGTCCAAGGAATCAAGCCCTTTCCATTTGCCCACGCAACAACTATCGAACCTTCACTTAGTTAACCAAACTTCCTCTTGGTAGGATGGGAGAGGTACCTCTTCTTTAGTAAGAGGATTTGGATTCGAGTCTTGCCACCTGGTGATAAGAGAAGATTTGACAAAAAAGAAAAAAAATTACCCACAAAAAAAAACAACCGTCGAAGAGTCCAATAACAGCCAGATTTTTTGAGGCTGAAGAGTGATATTTAGATATGTTTGTTACAATTTTGTCAGAAGATTAATTACTTGGGGAAGAATTTCAGATTTATTTTTATAAATACCCTGAAAAGAAACTTTAATGGTATGATAATGATGTAGAGATCCATGGAGAGATTGAAGGGGTAGCTTAAAAAAGAAAAACTTCATTAGAGCTCTGTGAGTCTGTAAGGCTTGTAACTGATCTACATTATTGTAGATGCTCTTGGATTTTGTACCATAGACGTAGACGTAACCACGTAAAATTTGTGTTTCTCTGTGTATTCTTGATTGATGTGGGGTTTGTTGTAAGTTTCCACGATATTGCGCAACACAGCCACTCTCTATGCGCGCATATGTGAGACTCAACCCCCCATCCATTGGATTTAGATAATTAAATAATGTTACGTACAGTCTCTTTTTGAGCCCCAATTCAATTCCGCACACATTTGAAATTTTTTTAAAATAATATACATCATCTAATGAGGTATATGTTTTTATAAATAAAAAAAAATAAAGTACATATTCCAATAAATGACATAGATGCATTTTCTTAAAATGCATCTATGTCATTTATTGGAATATGTACTTTATTTTTTTTATTTATAAAAAATTATAAATATTGAAGCATATACCTCGTTAATGTGAAATGCATCTATGTCATTTATTGGAATATGTACTTTATTTTTTTTATTTATAAAAAATTATAAATATCGAAGCATATACCTCGTTAATGTGAGTATATGGCACTAACGAAACATAGAGGACTGGAATTGTGATGAAAGAAAGGACTATATGTAACTACACTCTAGATAACTTATCAATGAAACGGGTTAATCAAACTTGCAGGGGTAGGGATGTGGTCGTTGACCCATTACTATGTTTTCTAAGAGTATCGTGCTCATTTTATGCTATTTTTTTTAAGCCCGGATCCTAAAACCCCGTTTTAGTAGCGAAATTAGCTATTCCAAAATAACAATTAAGTCAATTTCTGTTCGATTGTATTTTAGTTATTATCATTGAACAATATAATAATAATTTTTTTTTTATTTGATAGATTATGGATAAGTTGTATATAAAAAGTGAATGAGATGTAGATAATAATTTATGACAAAAGAATGATTTAAATATGTCAGTCCCCTTAATTTATAAAAAGTAATGACAGGTGATTTGACATGTGGATTGTCCTTATACTATTGGAATAGATAAGATGGAAATAACACGATTTCAGGTGGACCTAGAATATCAACACCGGCTCATTCCCACGTAATCTGACATAATTATACTCATTTATTTCTTATAAACAAAGAAGCTGATGAGTTTATTCGCCTTTATTCTATTTTATTCCCTACCTATTCCACTACCCAAATAGGTGCCATGGGAATAAGCTTCTGGTTGTATCTATTTGTGGAATATATCAACAATTATGTGCATCGAAGGACCCTATTCCCTGAATACAACACCTATGCCGTCACCAACTATAAAACCGACCAAGAAATGGGGCCATGTTTATGTGTGTATGTATATTCTTTCTTGATTTTCAATTTTAAGCCAATCTGGGGATTTTATTTAAGGGCCCGTCTGGACCCACAGAGCGATTCAAGATAGAACAACGTTTTTCTGGAGCTTTTCTACCACGGAAATAAATGGCCCATTTTTAGTTTCTATGGCTCAAAGTTGAAGTCATGGTGGAAATATATTTAGAGATTGAGTAATATATTTAAAGATTGCAAAATATATTTATAAGATTCTGGAGATTGTGAAATCTGTCTCTAAGATTCTTGAGATTACTAAATCTGTTTATTTCTAAATTTGTTTATTTCCTCTTTAGACTATTTGTTTCCTCTATATATGTTCTTGAGGAAAACAAAATATTGTAAGGCACATAGACAATTCTTCTCAATAAAATCATCACCGCCGCCCGTGGATGTAGGTAATTTGCCGAACCACGTAAATTCCTTGTCTTATGTGTGATTGCTTGTTTGATTTATTCGTCTTCTCTCTCAAACCCTCAAACCTAGATCTATTTGGGGAGGTTTTTCGCAACAAATTGGTATCAGAGCCTAGGGTTTCAGAATCCTAGGGTTTCCCCTTCGTGAGATCCAGAGCTTCTTTGATTAGATCTGAGGTTCCATTGCTCAAATCTAGGATTTCTTTTAGCGGATCTACAATTTTTTCAAATTCTAGGGTTTTTTCATTCAAGAAAAAATTCAAAGATGGCAAGGGTTTCGAACGCGATGTTCGATGTTGAGAAGTTCGACAGAAAGATTAACTTCGGACTCTGGCAAGTCCAAGTTAAGGATGTCTTGATCCAACAAGGTCTTCACAAGGCGTTAGACGGGAAGGAGAAAAAGCCGAGTTTGATAAATGATGATGATTGGGATGACTTTGACCTTCAAGCATGCAGTACCATTCGTTTGTGTCTGGCAAATGATATCTTACCCAACGTATCGACGCAGAAGTCTGCGGTGGTGATCTGGTTGCAGCTGGAGAGTCTGTACATGACGAAGTCCTTGACTGGTCGTCTATACTTGAAGAGACAACTCTATACACTACGGATGAAGGAAGTTACGTTTATTGCAGAACATCATAATTTATTTAGTAGACTAGTTTCTCAACTAGGAAAAATAGATGACAAGATGTCTGATGAAGATCAAGCTCTAATGCTCTTATGTTCTCTTCCTAATTCCCTTGAGCATCTCGTGACGATGTTGCTCTATGGGAAGGACACTATTGAATTAGAGACCGTCACAGTGGCGCTCTTATCGCATGAGATAAGAAAGAAGAATTCTGATAGTGACTCACAGGTGGGTGGTCTATTTGTGAGAGGAAGAACGGATGAGAGGGAATCTGGAAGGAATAAATCCAGATCCGAGTCCAGGAAGCGGGAGATCAGGTGTTATAAGTGTCAGAAGAAAGGGCACATGAGAAAGAATTGTCCTTAGTTAAATCGGGACAACAAGGGAAAAGCGATTGAGGAGGCTAGTGTAGCTGAATCCGGTTCTGATGATGTGGAGAACGCCTTGTCAGTTGTTTCTGAAACACAGTCCAAAGATGCGTAGATCCTAGACTAGGGGTGCTCCTACCACATTGTCGGTATCATTTTTCGGGTGGGCTTTCCCCGGGGGAGCGGGGCGCGTCCAAAAAAGAGATATTTGGCGGTTTTTGGGGCACCTTTCTTTTCTGCAAGTGTGCCGGTTCCTTGGGGATTCGGATCTGAGGCTTGCCTTGGCACGCTTGGTCGGATTGTCTCCCAGAAGGGGGGGGGGGAAGGGTGTCTTTAGTTCCTTGCTGAGGCGGCCGACAGCTCCTCAAGAGGATTCAGGGGGTGTTTGTGATCGCCACCTGCTTTCTCAAAAAGCAGAAAAAGTTGGGGTGGGTTTGATCGCCTTCGTGGGGGAGTTTTTGAGGTCTTCGCTCTGAGATACGGGCATGCCGCACATAGAGGTGAAAAACGGGAATCCTCTTCTGCTTTGGGGACTTGACTAAAGGAGTTTTGGAAATCAAGGTATAGGTGAGGGATGGCTAGTTGTTCTTAGCCGCCTGGTAGGGGCCAGCTAGTTAGGAGTAGCCGCTTGGTGTCTGGCTCTATTTGGGCAAAGCCTGGGTAGGGTTTGGTTTAGGTGTTTGGTTGATGTTAAACTAACTTTAACCAGGGTTTTGGAGAGTGGATTTGGAGAGTGTTTTGGTGTGGGAATTGGATTTCTCTCTCTCTTTCTCTCTAGGGTTTCAAGAGGGTTGGGCTTGGGAATGGATGGAATGAGTGATTGTTGGGAATTGGTTGATTCTTGGTTGATGATTATTGATGATTGATGATATGTGGGTTTTAATTATATGCTTTGGATCCCCCCTATTTATAGTAAAAGAGGGGTAGGGGAGTGTCCACTAGACAATAGATCAAAATGGGTAATAAGATGTTTGATTTGACATTCCATTAGATTTTTATTCTGTGACAGTGTCCAGGTGAGAGGCGGTTAGTTGAAACTAGCCACCCAGTGAGGGGCGGCTACTCTCAAGCTGCCGCCCCAATGATGGTCTGACAAACATCTCATCTCTGACAAGCGGTGGCTTGAGTCGGCAACTAGGGTTGAACCAGCCAAGAGGGGTCGGCTAAAGGGAACAAACTGCTTCAATCATTAGCATTAAATGCTTCTTTATGACCCATCCAAGGGAAGCGGTTTGGGGTCGGTTAGGGGGTGGCTAGTTGAAACTAGCTGCCCGATATGGGGTGGCTACTCTCAAGTAGCCACCCCTGTCTAGGTTTTAGAATTTTCTAAGTGTTGGACTAGGGTTTCCGGTTTTGGTTTCTAAGGAAATTCTCTATTAGATGTCCAAATGTGGTCATTTCTAAATATTACTTGAAGTATTTTTGTCTCTTTGAACGGTCAAAATTTGGGTATCTACAATTGTCCCTCATCGGACGAAGTCTTTTGTGTGAAACAGAAAGACTTTGATCGATGATAAGGAAACATACCCTTATTTTGGCCGACCCGACCTTCAAGAAGTTTAGGACACATGACCAATACTATTCAGGGAGTTGATTTAGACTGTTAGAGGCTAGGTCTTGACTAGAATTTTCAACCGAAAGGATGATCCAGATGGAAGGCGGAAAAAGTAAAGTAGCGAGTGATCCAACCCTTGGACGGGGTTCTTAGCCATTGTGCACGGAGCAGCCGGCGTCAGTTTCCTTGTGCCTACCGTACCCGTGCTTGGGTAACTCAACAAATCAAGGGGATGTCGCAGACAGAAAGCAAGTAAAGGTATTGAGTTTGGTGAATTGGATCATTCAAAGGATAAAAATTCTGGAAAAGAACCAGAACTGATGAAATTCGAACTGAACGGTATTGGAAATGTGGTAAAAACTTCAAGAAAGTTGTGTTTGATCAAGTAGGATTTGGAAATAAACCAATACATGGCTGTTTGGTTAGAAAACTTGGAAATATGTGCTTTTGGCAAAGGTTAGGGGGCGGCTAGTTGTGTTTAGCCGGCAGGAATGGCACGGCTAGTGGTATTTACCCATCGGGCAGGGGGCGGCTACTAGCGGGTAGCTGCCGCCCGACTGGGTCCCTTATAAACGAAAAAGACCTCTCTCTCCTGCACATTTTCAAAACAGTTTTCTTTCCCTCTCTTCTTCTTCTCTTCCGTTTTAAACCGTAAAACCTTGATTTCCTTCATCCTCTTTTCTTCCATTTCGATCTAATCCATCTCTTCCCTTTTGATTTCAAAACCCTAATTTGGGTTCTACTTTTTCTTTCCAATCCGAGGAGATGACGAGATCGAAAATGGTTGCTTCAAGGGGGAAACGGCCATGGGTGGCTCGTGGAGAGCGTAACCCGAGCTCTTCATCATCGGAGAGTGATAGGGTGGAGGAGGAGGTCATGGGAGAGGTGGTAGGTGCGGCGGGGGTGCCATCATTGGGTAACAGCGCGGGTGAGGTTGGGGATGTGCCTTTGGGGGCTGTTCCAGGGGTTTCTACAGTTCCTAGGGGTGATGTGATCGGGAATACGCCCAAGAGGAGGCGCGGTGATCAACCAGTGGCAGCCGGAAGTGTTGGTTTGGAGGCCGGAGGATTGGCCGAGGGTGTAACCGAGGAGGTAGGGGCTTAGGGGGTTAGTGTGGTTGTGAGGGCATCATTGGATGCCATCATAGGCATGTTGGATAGGGTGGCTACGGAGGTTAGGGCCAAGGAGGAGGCCTCGAGGGCCTTGGGGGTCTTCGAGATGTTGGCTTCCGGTGCGGTGGGCATGGAGGAAGGTGGGGGAGCTGTGGTTGGGGCCGAACAGGCCGTGGGTGTGGACACAGGGGTCACGGGGGCCGGTGTTTGGGTTGAGGCCAAGGAGGCCATGGCTGAGGAGGAGGGAGATGACAAGCAGGAGGGGGATGACGATGGGATGGACGATCTCGACGAGGCCAAGGTGGACACTCCTGGGTCCACACGAGCCACGGTATGTCTTAATTTCCTTTGTCTAGCTTTTATTATTCTTTATATATATCTCTCTTGTGGTATGAACAATGTAAAATATGCAAGAAATGCATGTATGAGTCTTCAATAGGCATGCTTGTCGTGTATACATAAAAACTGATCACTGTGGGATTCCATAAGCATGTGGGCATTGGGTTTTAAAAGGAGTGGTCATGCATGGGGAGCTATAGTGTATATGTTATTTTATGAATATAGGGAGTAATCGTGGTAGGTTCATATATGGTGTGTATTTTAAAAGGAGGGACAATTTCTTTTGTATGCTTAGGTGAGTACATGAAAGGTATATAAGCATGATAGATAGTGATAAAAGAAAGTATGCAAGTAGTGACCACAGTGGGATAAGAGGGTAAAATATGTGATCATATGGAAAAGTTTTTTTTGTAATGAATTTCTTATAAAGGTTTTATTTTTCATGCTTTTGTTTGATTTGGTATGTGGGAATTCCTAATAAGCAGGGTTTTAAAAATGAATTTGTTTTTAGAATTCTCACCTCTTGAATGCTATCCCAAGGGACTAACCCCTTTTCCCCTTTTTTGTTTTCAACGGCCGAATCGTATTCGGGCCCTCTGGCATGGGACGAAGAGGTGGTATTCTGCCTTGGGGCAGGGGGAGAGGGATTTGGTTGATGGAGCGGGTTTTCGCTCTTTCTTTTTGATCGAGCCATTCCACGTCCACCGTCCGTACCTCAAGGCCTTGGCGTAGCGATGGGATCCAGAGAGTTGTACGTTCATCCTTCCTACAGGTGCGGTGATGCCGACGCTCGAGGATGTTGAGCGGATCACGAGTCTCCCAGCCTTGGGCAAGGCGGTGATAGCGGCTACCAGTCTAGACTACAAGGCACTCTTCCGAGAGTTGATCGGTGACTGGGAGTATGTGGAGCGGGAGAGGACGTTGAACCTGTTATATATGTGTCACTTTTAACCTTCTGGTAACCATTGGACCATTCTGGCAGTTTTTTGGTTTTTTTTTCGTTTTTCGATCGGAACCGCTAAAATTTCAGGCTTTTAGCTATCACCCTAAGATTGAGGGCTCCGATTGAAAAATCTAACTGCATATTATGTGCCCTGGTGCCATTCCAAGCCGCTCACGAAAATTTCGTCGAATTCCGGTACGTTTCAGAATTTCACAGTTCCGGGGCGTATCCGGGTTTTGACCGAGCGAGAAGTCATTGGGAGACTTGACTCGGTCAAAGTGGGCCCATGACTTGGTCAACCCTTTTTGTCTTTTTGTGGTTAGGTTGACTCAAGTCAAAGCTTACTTAAATCACCCTAATCCTCTTTTAAACCTAGGTTAACACTAATTAAGTGTGTTGACTTATTTAAGTGAGCTAAAAAGGTTGCCTAGCACTATTCATCATCTTCTCAAATTCATTTTCTCTCTCCCCCTCTCTCTTTTCTTAGATTTGAGCCACCTAGAGTGCTTGGACCTTAAAACCCAAAGCATAGAAAGGCTAGATCCGGTCCCGATCTATCTACCGGTAGTTTCAGATTCAAATTTCGAGGTTTTTGACCCCCTCTCCCCCCCTCTTTTCTCCTCAGATTTTGACCCTTCTTTGGCTAGGAGGAGATCTTGGTGGTGGAAGACTTTGGGGAGGCATTTCGGTGCAAGAGGAGCTTTCGGTTCCCTTCTTTTCCTCTCCTTCCTTTGGGTAAGCACTCTTTCCTTCCTTTTCCATGCTTAGATGCTTGTTAGGAGGGTGGGTTTGGGTGTTGGTGCCTGTGGGGGGGGGGGCTATTGGTGGCTGTTGGAGGCCATTGGTGGCCGGATAGAGGAGGTAGGGTGGCTCGGGCAGGCAGGCAGGGTAGCTCGGGTAGGCAGGTTGGCTGTCTCGGGCAGGATGGCAACAGGCAGCGCAGCAGGCGGAGCAGGTGGTAGGGCGCGCGCGCGTGCGCGCGGCCGTTCGCGCGGGCGTGCGCTCGGGTGCTGGGCGATGGTAGCGGGGGCTGGGCGCTGTCGGGCGTGCAGGCAGGGCAGCGTGGGCGTGCGCGCAGGCGTGCGCGAGGTCGTGCGCGCGGGTGGAGCTCGGTTCGGGCGCATGCGGGCAGCGGCGCGCGTAGGCAGGCGCAGGTGGGCGAGCTGCGGGCAGGCGCGCTGGGCGCGTGCTGACGGGCTCGCTGGGCGCTGTTGGGCTCGCTGGGCGCTGTTGGGCGCGCGGACGAGCGGGTGGTGTGCGGGTGCTGCGCAGGAGGCGTAGTGCGCGCAGGGCGAGAGGTGCGAGCGGGGAGTGTGAGCGGGCAGGTGTGCGGGCGCTGCGTTGCGGCGCAGTGCGGGCGGGCGCACGTGCGGGGAGCTACGCTGGGGCGCAGTGCGCGCGGGTGCACCCGGGGCTGGACGAGCGGTGGTGCGCGCGGGGCAAGGCGCTGGGTGAGGGCGTGCGGTGTGCGCGTGGGCTGCTGCGCTGGGGTGCAGTGGGCCCGCGGTGCACCCGGGAAGCTCGGCAGCGTGTCCAGGCGTGCGGGCAGGGGCCCGACAGTGCGCCTGGGTGCGCGAGCTGAGGCGCAGCGGTGCATCCGGGGGCTGGTGGCCGTGCGGGTGGTTGCCGGGGGTTCGGGAGTGAGTCGGAGTTCTCGAGCTCGCCTGCGTACTGGCCGTATGTATGCTTGTCCTAGTGTTGGGTATTTTAGAGTATTTCTGTGTATTTTGTAGTATTCTTGTGTATTTTACTCACCTAGTTGGTTACCCTGTCTTGCAGATCTTGACGGACGGTCGCGCGACGACCCGGCTATCGGTGAGTGGGACAATCCAACCCAGTAGGGAGGCGCTATATGCACTTGGGCATATACCGTCCTCCCCTGGGGCACCATGGATGTATATTAACTGTTGTAATGTGTAATCCATGCGATCATGATAAAAATGTAGTATGCATGCACCCTAGACTTTGTTGTCCTTAGGATATGTGTAAGAGCCTGTCACCCTGTTCTCATGCTAGGAAGCCTCGGCCTATGCATGCGTCCCACTAGTTTAATTTATTAACTTAAATGCTAGCATATGTTTAATTGCATACCTTGTATAATATTATAGGGAGGGGCCTTGCGAGGTCAACATTGAGACCCGGGCTAGGGTACTCCGTGTTCCTTGTTTGGCTGTCGGGATGTCCTATATCGGGACCTCACGCTGCCCTCCCAAGGTTTCTTTCCCAATAATATTATACCCTTGTTATTATTATTATATATATTCCCCGCATCTTGGTTATGCGCCCTGGAGGAATTCTGAAGAATTCATGGCATTAGAGTTGTAGAGTTGTGTTGTCTGCGGATCCGAGTGGATCATATGCGATGGATAGGCTGTTCTGTTCCCTTCGTTGGATCCGTGTAGAGACTACCCCGGCGTTGGAAAGGCTGTCCCGTGCAGGGGCTCCCATCAGTAGGCACCTCCTGATCTTGGACTCGGACTGTGCTGAATGTGGGAGTGGCCAAACGGCCTACGGAGTGGGGAGAGACTATCGGTGGACCAAGGGCGACCATCAGCCTAGTCAGTCCCAATATCCTATGTCACCTATTGAGGGGTGAGGGTGAGGGTGTGGTGGGTCGGCGATGTAGCGACCCACTGGATTGTAAGTCTCAATATCCTTTGTCACCTATTGAGGGGTGAGGGTGAGGGTGTAGTGGGTTGGCGATAGCGACCCACTGGTCTTGTGTAGCAAGTCCCAATATCCTTTGTCACGTATTGAGGGGTGAGGGTGAGGGTGTGGTGGGTTGGCGGTAGCGACCCACTGGATCGTTTAGTTGTTGCCATTTTGTGGCTTTCAATAATGAGATTGTGGATTAAGATTATCTGGTTGTGGTTAATATAAGCTGTGATGCATGGGTTGTGCTGTTCACTGAGCGTGTGGCTCACCCCTCGCATAATATTTTTCTCCAGAGTCATCTGAGTCGGATCCGGAGGAGGAGCTCCCCGAGGGACTTCATCAGTAGCGGAGTAGCGCCACGTCCCGCGAGTTTCAGAGGCTATCAGCATTCCTTTTGATTGTATGTATTATATTCCGTGCTTGGGCACGCGTTTGTATATTATTTGGATGTCTTTGTATATATATTGGCTCTCACAGGACAGTTGATTGTGTATCGAGTCTGTAATATGTCTTTGAGTTACAGATTCAGTTTTTAGCTTCCGCTATTGGTGTATATATCATGTCAGCCCTGCTTTTGTTGTCTTTGTTGTCTTTTTAGCTGTTGTGTGAGTATGTTATTGAACTCCTGTTTACTGATATCATATATACACTTGCCGCGTCCCGGGGTCGGCCGGTCCTGGGGCGTGACAAAAGTTGGTATCAGAGCCTGGTCCTGTCAGAGCCAATGGTCTTCTTTTCGTAGAGATGAGTCCTAGGATTTCTATATGAGTATTCTGATCCTAGTGTCTGGTTTTCTTAGGTTGCTGATATGCCTCCTCGCAGAGGACGGCGCGGACATGGTCCCTCTCGACCTTTGGAGGTTTCCGGACCTACTAGAGGCGAGGATGCTACTGGAGAGTCCACGGCTGTGAGGCCAGGATCGGCGCAGGAGCCTCCCGCATGGGAACGTGCGTTCGCTCGGATAGCGGATTTGGTGGAGACTCAGACCAAGGCACTGGAGGCCCAGACCAGAGTGTTGGTAGAGCAGGCGTGGGAGATCCAGGAGCTGAGGGCAGCCCGTGATGCAGTTCCACAGGTCCCCTTGGTGGCAGATCTGCCTGCGGTACCCGAAGTACCCCCAGTCCCCGTGGTGATTCCAGCGGCGAGAGTTCAGGATCCCCTGGCGAGGGAGGTGGGGCTAGAGGCTACAGCGCGGGTGCAGCAGAGTGGCCTCGCAGCCTTTCTAAAGCTCCATCCTCCCGAGTTCTATGGCCAGTCGGCGGATCCCCTTGCCCCAGAGCGATGGTTGATGGAGATGGAGGTGATCTTCTCGACCATGCTTTGCACCGATCGCCAGCGAGTCTCCCTGGCCACCTTTATGCTGAAGGGTAGCGCTGCCGACTGGTGGGCTACCCGAGTGGTGGACATCCCCGAGGGAGTGGAGCAGCTTCTATGGGCAGGATTCCGAAGGTATTTCCTGGAGGAGTACTTCCCGTTCTCGACGTGGCAGATCGTGATGCAGGAGTTTGAGCGGTTGCCACAGGGCTCTATGTCTGTCGCCGACTACTCCACGCGCTTCACGAGGCTTTCCAGATTCGCCCCAGCCTTGGTAATGGACGAAGAGACGCGGTGCCACCGTTTCGAGCTTGGTCTCTGCAGCGCCATTCGGGTGCATGTCTCCTCCCAGGCTTTCTCGAGGTTCTCAGACTTGGTGTCTCGGGCGAAGACAGTCGAGCGAGACCTCGGGCTCCTCGTAAGGGTTCCGCCCCCTTCTGCAGATCAGAGTCCCCCCAGGAGCTAGGACCAAGGACAGCGCAAGAAGAAGAGGCCCCGCTTTGATCAGTTAGCGGCTGCCTCTCCTCCAGCAGATGTGGTGCCAGTGTGGGATCCAGCACCCATTGCGGCAGTGCCAATCCAGTCCAGGCGACCAGAGACGCGGAGCTGCTACCACTGTCAGCGCATCGGGCATATCTCATATAATTGCCTAGATGCTGATCGACCCCGTGTGCTGCCTCAGCGTCAGCAGCAGTAGCAGCCACAAGGTGGCCGTATCGACCAGTGGGGGCAGCCAATGCAGCCGGCAAGGCGTGCCCCTGCTCCTCAGCCGCAGTTCGTTCAAGGCAGAGTTGCAGCTCTTTCGGCCGAGGAGGCTCAGGTTCCGGGCATCATGGTTCGAGGTAATGTTTTGTTTTCCCAGCTCCCTATGAATATATGTGTGTTGATTGCGGTTAAGCATGTGTGTGATGTCTCGATGAGCGGGTATCGAGAGTGGTTGTTCAAGTTAAGGAGGCCGGGTTGTAGTCGTCCTGGCAGATGGTTCCCATCCGTAGGTACCACTGATGAAGTCGGAGGGGTACTGATCATGGGAGTGTACCAGGTAGAGGCTACCCAGAAGAAGATCAATGAATGATGTCGCGAGCGTGGAATCGCTCTCCCCCTTCGTTGGATCCGATGTAGGGACTCCTCAGCGTTAGACAAGCCTTCCTGACAGAGGGCTCCCATCAGTAGGCACCTCCTGATTTGGATTCGGACTGTGCTGAATTGTGGGAGCGGACCAGGCAGCCCACGGTGTGGAGGAGAGGCTACCGGTGGACCCAGGGTGAAGAGCAGTCTAAGTCTCTCCCAAAGTCCCAATATGTCTCCTTTTGGGAGTGAGGGTGTGGATGAGGCGAAGACGCGTCGTCTCGTGACCCAATTGTTGTTCGACCGTTCCCAAGGAGGTTGGGTCCGGTCTTGAGATGGAGGTTGAAGGATATCGGTGGGTGATTATCTAGATGTAGATGATCCAGTGCGGTGGGTGGTGTTCCTTAAGAGTGATGTCTTCTTCTAATGTTCCTTTTCTGGTTTAAGGGGCCGTGTGAGGTCAGCGTTGAGACCCGGGCTAGGGTACTCCGAGTTTCTTGTTTGGTTGTCGGGGTATCCTATGTCGGGACCTCATGTTGCTCTCTCAAGGTTTCTTTTTCCAGTCAAGGAATACCCTGGAAGCATCAGCTGATGGTGGTTTAAGTGCGAGATTTGGTTGGAGCGGATGGTTTTCTAGGCCACGTGATTTCTTGCAAGGGCATATCTGTGGACCCGGTCAAGTTGCTCGTCGTGTCAAATTGGCATCGACCGTCGAACCCTGCAGAGATTCGGAGCTTCCTGGGCTTGGCGGGTTATTGCGGGAGGTCTGTCGAGGGTTTCTCGAGGATAGCTGTACCTCCTAACCGCCTCGCTTGGAAGGATGTCCGGTTCGAATGGTCCCCGTCTTGCGAGGAGAGCTTCCTGGAGTTTAAGTGAAGGCTCACCTCAGCGCCAGTTCTTACCCTTCCGTCTAGGAGGGGTGGGTTCGCAGTGTGCTCCGAGGCATCGCGGTTGGGTGCGGGTTGCGTCCACGATCCTGCTCACGTCATCCCGTTCGAGCCGCTCGTCTTCGAGCCGGGCTTGTCTTTCGTCGAGCAGCCGATTGATGATCATGGACCACCGCGAGAAAGGGCTCCGCACCAAGACCGTCCCGTTGGTCAAGGCGCAATGGCTGCACCGTTCCGGTGCTGAGACCCTTTAGAGCTCGAGGATGCCTTGCGTGACGCATATCCGCATCTCTTCCCTTCCTAGATGTTTTTGCATTATTTTGAGGAAAAAATTTCCTAAGGGGGGAAGAATGTTATATATGTGTCACTTTTAACCTTCTGGTAACCATTGGACCATTCTGGCAGTTTTTCAGTTTTTTTTCGTTTTTCGATCGGAACCGCTAAAATTTTGGGCTTTTAGCTATCACCCTGAGATGGAGGGCTCCGATTGAAAATCTAACTGCATATTATTTGTCCTGGTGCCATTCCAAGCCACTCACAAAAATTTCATCGAATTCCGGTACGTTTTAGAATTTCACAGTTCCGGGGCGTATCCGGTTTTGACCGAGCGAGAAGTCATTGGGAGACTTGACTCGGTCAAAGTGGGCCCATAACTTGGTCAACCCTTTTTGTCTTTTTGTGTGGTTGGGTTGACCCAAGTCAAAGCTTACTTAAATCACCCTAACCCTCTTTTAAACCTAGGTTAACACTAATTAAGTGTGTTGACTTATTTAAGTGAGCTAAAAAGGTTGCCTAGCACTATTCATCATCTTCTCAAATTCATTTTCTCTATTCCCCTCTCTCTTTTTCTTAGATTTGAGCCACCTAGGGTGCTTGGACCTTAAAACCCAAAACATAGAAAGGTTAGATCCGGTCCCGATCTATCTACCGGTAGTTTCGGATTCGAATTCCGAGGTGTTTGACCCCTCTCCCCCCCTCTTTTCTCCTCAGATTTTGGCCCTTCTTTGGCTAGGAGGAGATCTTGGTGGTGGGAGGCTTTGGGGAAGCATTTCGGTGCAAAAGGAGCTTCCGGTTCCCTTCCTTTCCTCTTTTTCCTTTGGGTAAGCACTCTTTCCTTCTTTTTCATGTTTAGATGCTTGTTAGGAGGGTGGGTTTGGGTATTGGTGGCTGTGGGGGGGTGATTGGTGGCTGTTGGAGGCCATTGGTGGCCGGATAGAGGAGGTAGGGTGGCTCGGGCAGGCAGGCAGGGTAGCTCGGGTAGGCAGGTTGGCTGTCTCGGGCAGGATGGCAGCAGGCAGCGCAGCAGGCGGAGTAGGTGGCAGGGCGCGCGCGCGTGCGTGCAGGCGTGCGCGCGGGCGTGCACTCGGGTGCTAGGCGATGGTCGCGGGGGCTGGGCACTGTCGGGCTTGCAGGCAGGGCAGCGTGGGCGTGCGCGCAGGCGTGCGCGCGGGGTGAGCTCGGTTCGGGACCATACGGGCAGCGGCGCGCGCAGGCAGGCGTGCTGACAGGCTCGCTGGGCGCTGTCGGGCGCGCTGGGCGCAGTGCGCGGCGTGCGCGCGGAGCGCTGCGCAGGGGCGCGCGGACGAGCGGGTGGTGTGCGGGTGCCGCGTAGGAGGCGTAGTGCGCGCAAGGCGAGTGGTGCGAGCGGGGAGTGTGAGCGGGCAGGTGTGCGGGCGCTGCGCTGGGGCACAGTGCGGGCGGGCGCACGTGCGGGGTGCTGCGCTGGGCGCAATGCGCGCGGGTGCACCGATGCGGGGCTGGACGAGCGGTGGTGCGCGCGGGGTGCGCGCGGGGTGAGGCGCTGGGCGCAGGGCGTGCGGTGTGAGCGCGGGCTACTGCGCTGGGGCGCAGTGGGCGCGCGGTGCACCCGGGAAGCTCGGCAGCGTGTCCAGGCGTGCGGGCAGGGGCCCGACAGTGCGCCTGGGTGCGCGAGCTAAGGCGCGGCGGTGCATCCGGGGGCGGGTGGCCGTGCTGGCGGTTGCCGGGGGTTCGGGAGTGAGTCGGAGTGCTCGGGCTCGCGTGCGTACAGGCCGTATGTACGTTTGTCCGAGAGTTGGGTATTTTAGAGTATTTTGTAGTATTCTTGTGTATTTTACTCACCTAGTTGATTACCCTGTCTTGCAGATCTTGACGGACGGTCGCGCGACGACCCGGCTACCGGTGAGTGGGACAATCCAACCCAGTAGGGAGGCGTTATATGCACTTGGGCGTATACCGTCCTCCCCTGGGGCACCATGGATGTATATTAACTGTTGTAATGTGTAATCCATGTGATCATGATAAAAATGTAGTATGCATGCTACCCTAGACTTTGTATGTCCTTAGGATATGTGTAAGAGCCTGTCACCCTGTTCTCATGCTAGGAAGCCTCGGCCTATGCATGCGTCCCACTAGTTTAATTTATTAACTTAAATGCTAGCATATGTTTAATTGCATACCTTGTATAATATTATAGGGAGGGGCCTTGCGAGGTCAACATTGAGACCCGGGCTAGGGTACTCCGTGTTCCTTGTTTGACTGTCGGGATGTCCTATATCGGGACCTCACGCTGCCCTCCCAAGGTTTCTTTCCCAATAATATTATACCCTTGTTATTATTATTATATATATTCCCCGCATCTTGGTTATGCGCCCTGGAGGAATTCTGAAGAATTCATGGCATTAGAGTTGTAGAGTTGTGTTGTCTGCGGATCCGAGTGGATCATATGCGATGGATAGGCTGTTCTGTTCCCTTCGTTGGATCCGTGTAGAGACTACCCCGGCGTTGGAAAGGCTGTCCCGTGCAGGGGCTCCCATCAGTAGGCACCTCCTGATCTTGGACTCGGACTGTGCTGAATGTGGGAGTGGCCAAACGGCCTACGGAGTGGGGAGAGACTATCGGTGGACCAAGGGCGACCATCAGCCTAGTCAGTCCCAATATCCTATGTCACCTATTGAGGGGTGAGGGTGAGGGTGTGGTGGGTCGGCGATGTAGCGACCCACTGGATTGTAAGTCCCAATATCCTTTGTCACCTATTGAGGGGTGAGGGTGAGGGTGTAGTGGGTTGATGATAGCGACCCACTGGTCTTGTGTAGCAAGTCCCAATATCCTTTGTCACCTATTGAGGGGTGAGGGTGAGGGTGTGGTGGGTTGGCGGTAGCGACCCACTGGATCGTTTAGTTGTTGCCATTTTGTGGCTTTCAATAATGAGATTGTGGATTAAGATTATCTGGTTGTGGTTAATATAAGCTGTGATGCATGGGTTGTGCTGTTCACTGAGCGTGTGGCTCACCCCTCGCATAATATTTTTCTCCAGAGTCATCTGAGTTGGATCCGGAGGAGGAGCTCCCCGAGGGACTTCATCAGTAGCGGAGTAGCGCCACGTCCCGCGAGTTTCAGAGGCTATCAGCATTCCTTTTGATTGTATGTATTATATTCCGTGCTTGGGCACGCGTTTGTATATTATTTGGATGTCTTTGTATATATATTGGCTCTCACAAGACAGTTGATTATGTATCGAGTCTGTAATATGTCTTTGAGTTACAGATTCAGTTTTTAGCTTCCGCTCTTGGTGTATATATCATGTCAGCCCTGCTTTTGTTGTCTTTGATGTCTTTTTAGCTGTTGTGTGAGTCTGTTTACTGATATCATGTATGGCCTCGGTTCTTTCACGCGCCGTCAGAAGGGTGAGGCCGCGGCTAGTTTTGAGGGGAGGAGGCTGATGATTGAGGCAAGGGAGGCCGTTGCATGCCCACAGAGGACACAAAGGGAGTTGAAGGCGTTCTTCCTCTATTTCTTCGGCCGGGTCCTCTTCTCAACGGCTTCCGACAAGGTCTCCTCCCACTTCTTGCTTTTCATGGAGAACTTGGAGACGATGGGCCGCTTTGCCTGGGGTGCGGCCATGCTTGCCCACCTCTTCGTAGAGTTGTCAAAAAAGGTGAAGAGAGCCGAGGGCAAGAACCTTGGCGGTTTTGCAGCATTTCTGTAGGTATAGTTAGTGAAAATAGATATGATTTGATCTCTGTTTATTCATTTCACCTGACTTTGGTTTTGGTTTTCTTTCTGCAGATTTTCGGGTACGAGCACTTCGCCATTGCTCGTCCGACCCAGCTGGTCTTTGACCGTGCTCTCCCTTGGGCCATGAGATGGGCGCCTCCAGGGGCTTCTCGCTTGCGTCGCCTCGCTCAATTCGGGAGGCCTTCCGCGCTTTAAAGGAGGAAGAGGTATATATTTTCTGGACTTCTAGCTTGTACTTGATTTTCTTTTGACTAAGCTCTCTTCTTATATTCCTTGGTATCCTTTGTTGTACATGACCTGGAGGCCTTATGTGGAGGAGGAGGTCCCGGAGGAGCTGTCAAGGGACGTTTGGCTGATGTTCTTTAATGAAGTCGTCTTCCATGCGATCAGCCGAGTCGTTCGTCAGCTTGGGTACCACCAGTGGGTGCTCGAGGTTCTGCCTAAGCGTCCTCCGATTCCAGTGACCGACATTCCTCGGGATACAAACCTCCCAAGGAACTATGCTGTGTTCTTGTGGGGATGGGTCGAGAGGGGGACTTTGGTTGAGCGCCGCCCTGACGTGACATCGAATGACGACTATCTGGCTTGGTATCGTCAGGAGTATTCGAGCATCCTCGGGACCGTGGAGGAGGAGATCCCAGACTCTTATGTGAGTGTAACCCCAGGCTTACACTTTTCTTTTTCTTTTTCTCTTTTCTTAAGTGTTTTTGATAGATATATATATTTTTGTGTAGTTTGAAATGAATGAGCTAGAAAAGAAGTTAGAAACTGCCAACCAACATCTCCAAGAGAGGGGGGATCAGGTGGAACGCGTGAGGATCCAAAGGCGTCTCTTGCAAGATCAGGTGCGGATCCTCGAGGTTCAGGTGGAGGCGTTAGCGAGGGCGAGGGCCGACGGTTCTTCTTCCTCCTCTGCTCCTCCTCCATCCATGGCTTCCGAGCGAGAGCTCGAGTTGACGAGGGAGCTAGACGTGGCTCGGAGCGAGTTGATGGCCATGAGGATGGAACTCGATCAGGCGAGGGAGATGGCTATATGAGCTAAGGAGGAGATGGGCCGGCTGAGGTCCGAGGTGGTGTCGAGAGTGGAGGAGTTCGCTGTCCTGCGCCGGAAGTGTGATTCCCTCCAGGTGAGGGCGTCGGAGTTGGAGGCATCGGTGGGCGTTCCTAGAGGCTTGGTGGGAGATCTGATCCACTCCCTTTAGGCAGCCTGAGATAGAGACTGAGACGCGCTTCGGTCAGGCGAGGAGAGATTCCGGGCTGCGGAGACGAGGTCATGGGAGCTTGAGGAGAGGTTGAGGGTGGTCGAGAATCGATCGAGAGGGGTGGAGGCACGCCTTCATCAGAGGTTGGAGAAGAGATATAGAGATATCCAGTAGGTCCACCTCTGGGAGGCCACCATGAGGGGGAAATTGGTCGGTGGAGGGGCCATGACCGAGGCGGACCTCGACCTTCTCCCTCTTCATTGAGAGTATTCTATTTCTGCTTCCTTGGCCACCGGAGCCACCTTCAGTCGAGCTTCTCTCCCATCAGTGACTCAAAGCCGTGGGAGATATGCGAGGGCTGCGTCTTCACTTCGAGAGACTCCCGTGGTCCAGGACGCTCCAGAGGTTCAGTCCTCTTATCAGTCACTGCCTCCTTCTCAGCCAAGTCAGGACGTTCCTCCTACTCAGCCTTCCGCGGATGACGATACTCCGATGTATGCTTTTATCAACCTTTGGTAGAAAACTTTGGAGTTTGGGGATGATAATTTGAAGTTTCCTTCTTTTGTTTTGGCTTAGGTGATTGTTTCGATGATGCAGAGCTCAAGATATTGGAGCTGAAGCTTTGGTGGACTTATCCCTTTTTTGGCTTTTATAAAGACTTTCTTTTGTGTAATTTTTATGTTTTAGGGATAATTTATGTCTTTTCATGCATGATTTATGTATTTAAACATGGGTGTTTAGTTTTGAAAGTATTTTGATTTTGATGATTGTGTATGTGTGTATGTGTGTGGTGAATGGTCGGGTATGCGAATGGATGAATGTGTAAGAGTTAGTATTGATGCATGGATTGGTATACGTTTTCAGTTTTGATTGCTATTTGATCCGTATTTATACAGGTTTTGTGGACGTATATGTGTATAAAATGTGTATTTACAGGTTTTGGAAATAAAGATTTTTGACAGGTTTTTCAAAGGTTGAAGAGTTGATTGAACTGGACTAGCAGGAACAGACGGGTCAGCAGGTGAGGGGCGGCATGTTCAGACTAGCCGCCCAGGGTTAGGCGGCTAGTTTGTTTTAGTCGCCCTTGGACTGGGGGTTTTAACCTGGAAAGGGGTTTGGCCGGCATGTTGGGAGTAGCCGCCTGAAACCTAGCGGTTTGTTGTCAGTAACCGCGCCCTACCTGGGGCAGTTTCCTGGCTCCCTACCTGTTCGCACCTTGTGAGTATTTCGACCAATCTTTAGAACCTGTAAAAACATTCTTTCTATGGACCAAGTGTTAAATCTGTCCAGATTATGCCCTGCACTGACTTTCGTGCCCCTCTTGTTTGAATTGTCAAGTGCTACAACCCATCTGAGGCTGCTGCTGCTGCTGGCACTGCTGCTGGAATGGCTGCTGAAACGGCTGCTGCTGCAACTGCTGCTGCTGCGGAGGCATCACGCGGGGTCGGCCAGCATCAGGGCAATTATACAAGATATGCCTGATGCGCTGACAGTGATAAGAGCGCCGCAACTTTGGTCGCCTCGCCTGGACCGGCACTGCTGCGATGTGTGCTGGACCTCGCGCTGGCACCACATCTGCTGGAGGAGGGGCAGCCACTGATCGATCGAAGCGGGCCCTCTTCTTCCTACGCTGTCCCTGGTCCTGGCTCCTAGGTGGCCTCTGATCTGCCGAGGGGGTCAGAACTGTCACGAGGATCCCGAGGTCTCGCTCGACTGTCTTCGCTCGAGACACCAAGTCGGAGTACCTCGTGAATGCCTGGGAGGTAACATGCACCTGAATGGCGCTGCTGAGGCCAAGCTCGAATCGACGGCACCTCGTCTCCTCGTCCATCACCAAGGCTGGAGCAAATCTGGATAGCCTCGTGAAGCGCGTGGAGTAGTCAGCGACGGACATAGAGCCCTGCGTCAGCTGCTCAAACTCCCGCATCACGATCTGCCGCGTCGAGAACGGGAAGTACTCCTCCAAGAAATACCTCCGGAACCCCGCCCATAACAGCTGCTCCACTCCCTCCGGGATGTCCACTGATCTAGTAGCCCACCAGTCGGCGGCGCTACCCTTCAACATAAAAGTGGCCAGGGAGACTCGCTGGCGATCGGTGCAAAGCATGGTCGAGAAGATCGCATCCACCTCCATCAACCATCGCTCTGGGGCAAGGGGATCCGTCGTCTGACCGTGGAACTCAGGAGGGTGGAGCTTCAGAAAGGCTGCGAGGCCACTCTGCTGCACTCGCGCTGCAGCCTCTAGCCCCACCTCCCTCTCCTGGGGATCCTGAACTCTGACCGCCGGAACCACCACGGGGACTGGGGGTACATCGGGTACCACAGGTGGATCTGCCACCAGAGGAACCTGCGGAACTGCCTCGCGGGCCGCCCGTAGCTCCTGAATATCCTGTGCCTGCTCTGCCAACACCCTCGTCTGGGCCTCCAATGCCCTGGTCTGCGTCTCCACCAAATCTGCTAACCGCGCAAACGCGCGCTCCCAGGCAGGAGGCTCCTCTGTCGATCCTGGCCTCACGGCTGAGGACTCTCCAATAGCATCCTCGCCTCTGGCAGGTCTGGAAACCTCCAAAGGTCGAGAGGGACCTCGTCCGCGCCGTCCTCTGCGAGGAGGCATATCAGCAACCTAAGAAAACCAGACACTAGGATCAGAATACTCATATAGAAATCCTAGGACTCATCTCTACGAAAAAGAAGACAATTGGCTCTAACAGGACCAGGCTCTGATACCAACTTTTGTCACGCCCCAGGGCGGCCGTCCCCGAGTCACGGCAAGTGTATACAACATATCAGCAGTCTAAACAGGGAATCAATAAATCACTCTAAACAACACTAAAATGACAACAACACAGATGAAAGCAAGGGTGACATAATATATACACAGATAGCAGAAGCTAAAAGACTGAGTCTGTAATCCAAAAACATACTACAGACTCGATACAAATCAAATGTCCTGTGAGAGCCAATATACACACATACATCCAAATATAATCCAAACTGGGTGCCCGAGCACAGAAATATATACATACAATAAAAAGGGATGCTGATGGCCTCTGAAACTCGCGGGACGTAGCGCTACTCCGCTACTGGTGCAGTCGCTCAGGGAGCTCCTCCTTCAAGTCCTCAGTAATCACTGGAAAAAATATTATGCGAGGGGTGAGCCACACGCTCAGTGAACAGCACAACCCATGCATCACAGTTTATATTAACCACAAATAATCAGCAACTAGCCTCAAAGTGGCATAACAACATAAATCCAGTGGTTCGTTACATCGCCGAACCACCACACCCTCACCCCTCAATAGGTGACATAGGATATTGGGACTGATAATCATCCATACACATCCATACACCCTCACCCTCACCCTTCAATAGGTGACATAGGATATTGGGACTGATAATCATCCATACACATCCATACACCCTCACCCTCACCCCTCAATGGGTGACATAGGATATTGGGACTGACTAGGCTGTTAATCATCCTTGGTCCACCGATAGCCTCTCCTCCACACCGTAGCTTGCCTGGTCTACTCCCACATTCAGCACAGTCCGAGTCCAAGATCAGGAGGTGCCTACTAATGGGAGCCTTCTGTCAGGATAGCCTGTCTAACGCTGAGGAGTCCCTACACGGATCCAACGAAGGGAAGAGAAACAGCCTACCCACACGCATATGATCCACTCGGATCCACTGACAACACATCTCTACAACTCTAGTGTCTTGAATTCATCAGAATTCCTCCAGGGCGCATAACCAAGATGCGGGGAACATGCATTAATATAGATGGGAAAAGAAACCTTGGGAGGACACCATGAGGTCCTGATATAGGACATCCCGACAACCAAACAAGGAACACGGAGCACCCTAGCCCGGGTCTCAATGTTGACCTCGCAAGGCCCCTTAATATTCCCTAAGGCATGCAATAACATTACAAGTTGCATTTAATTTAACAAATTAAACTAATAGGACGCATACAAAGGCGAGGCTTCCTAGCATGATAACGAGGTGACAAGATGCATGGCTCTTACTTAACCTAAGGGTGCAAGTCCCTAACATACTCAGTCTAGGGTAGCATGCATACTACATATCAATCATGCTTGCATGGATTACATATTAAACAGGTTAATACTAATCTATGGTGCCCCAGGGGAGGACGGTATACGCTCAAGTGCATATAGCGCCTCCCAACTAGGTTGGATTGTCCCACTCACCGGTAATCGGGTCGTCGCGCGACCGTCCGTCAAGATCTGCAAGACAGGGTATCAACTTGGTGAGTAAAATCCACAAATACACCAAAAATACTCTAAAAATACACAACACTCGGGCAAACGTACATACGGCCCGTACGCACGCTAGCCCGAGCACCCCGACTCACTCCCGCACCCCCGGCAACCACCCGCACGGCCACCCGCCCCCGGATGCACCGCCGCGCCCCAGCCCGCGCACCCAGGCACCCTGCCGAGCCCCTGCCCGCAATCCAGGACACGTCGCCGAGCTCCCCTGGTGCACCGCATGCTCGCTGCGCCCCAGCGCAGCAGCCCGCGCGCACACCGCACGCCCCGCGCCCAGCGCCTCGCCCCGCGCGCACTCCGCGCGCACCACCACATGCATCACCCACTCGACCAACCCCCGGGTGCACCCGCGCGCACTGCGCCCCAGCGCAGCGCCCCCATAGGCGCACCCGCCTGCTCCCACCGACTGCTCTCCCCGCCTCGCGCGCACAGCCCGCCTGCGCCTCTGCGCAGCGCTCTGCGCGCACGCTTTCGCATGGTGCCCAGCGCCCCGCACCCACACCCAGCACCCGCGCCCAGCACACCCGCGCCTGCGCCACCCGAGCGCACGCCCGCGCGCACGTCCGCGCGCACGCGCGCGCGCGCCCTGCCACTGCACGCCTGCTGCGCTGCCTGCTGCGCCTGTGCTGCCATTCTGCCCGGGACAGACAACCACCCTGCCCGAGCACCTCTACCACCAACCACCGGCCACCAATGGCCTCCGACCGCCCCCAACCACCACCGACAGCCACCAGCCACCCTCCACACTCAACCCCACCCTCCTAACATGCATCTAAACATGAAAAAGAAGGAAAGAACCCTTACCCAAGGAAAGGAGAGGAAAGGAAGGGAACCGGAGGCTCTTCGTGCACCGAAACGCCTCCCCAAGGATCTCTACCACCAAGACCTCTTCCTACCTCAAAAGGGGCTGAAAACAGGGGAGAATAGAGGGGGTTAGAGGGGGCCAAACTTGTCGGAACTCGAATCCGAGAACACCGGGGGATAGATCGGGACCGGATCTAACCTTTCTATGTTTTGAGTTTTGAGTTTCAAGAACTCTAGGTGGCTCAAAACCAAGAAAAGGAGAGAGGGGGAGAGAGAAAATGAGTTGGGGAAGAAGATGAATAGTGGGGGAGACTTTTTAGCTCTCACTTAAATACCCCCCACTTAGATTAGGGTAATCAAGGTTAATTAGGGTTTTAAGCTTGATTAAAGAGTTTAAGTGGCTTTGACTTGGGTCAACCCAACCACACAAAAAAACAAAAAGGGTTGACCAAGTCATGGGCCCACTTTGACCGAGTCAACTCTCCCAATGACTTCTCGCTCGGTCAAAACCCGGATACGCCCCAGAACTGTGAAATTTTGGAAACGTTACCGGAATTCGATGAAAATTTTGTGAGTGGCTTAGAATGGCACCAGGACACATAATATGCAGTTAGATTTTCAATCGGAGTCCTCAAACACAGGACGATAGCTAACAGTCCAAAATTTTAGCGGTTCCGATCGAAAAATGAAAAAAACTCAAAAACTGCCAGAATGCTCCAATGGTTACCAGAAGGCTAAAAAGTGACACATATATAACAGGGGGGGGGCTTTTCTGTTTTTCCCCCCTGTTCTTTTCTTCTTCCCCTCTAGAAGTATTTATATAGTGCCAGAGCTAGTTTTGGGACATATGCCAGGTCCAGGACAATCCCTCATTTTGTCTTTGGGGTTGATATGAGTAAGAGCGACAATAAAGGGGAGATGCCTTGGGTTTAAAAAATTGTCTCAGTCTGCAGGGTAGGCAATTTTTCCTTTTATCAGATAAACTGATTCCTAGGTCATACTGGTGTGATGGAGGCGGCATGAGTGGTGAATATATGAGCTCAAGTAAAATACGAGTTATCTTTGAGAGTCTTATAATTCTATCATCAGGTGCTAAACACCGGAAATCGCAGGAAGGAAGAATAATATTTCTCCAACATTGAGAGTTTCATGCATTGAATTTCATTAGGTAAAGTGCATTCCACGAACTTGAGACTTTGACTCGTTCAGCATCCACCAAGCGGTAGGCATTCCCGGAGTAAGCATGGGTGATCACATAGGGTCCGTCCCATGTGGGTTGCAGCTTGCCTTTGGGGTGGGGTTGTCTTGATGGCATGATTTGCTGAAGTACTAGCTCCCCTATTTTAAATTTTCTTTCTATTACTTTCTTCTCAAATGCCCTTGCCACCCTCCTCTTGTAGGCCTGGGCATGGTCCGCAGCTCTTAACCTCTTTGAGTCTAAGAGTTCGAGGCATAGCAAAAGCGCTTCTCTTCTCTCTTCAATTTGTAGCTCTTCTTCTAATACTACTCTTAAGGATGGGATAAGAATCTCGTAGGGTACTACTGCTTCTACCCCGAATGTGAGTGAATATGGGGTCTTTCCGGTGGGTGTTCGGATAGAGGTTCGGTAAGCCCAGAGAGCATCAACTAACTTGTCTGGCCAATCAGTAGCTTTGTGGGTTTCTACTGTCGTTTTTATGATTCTGAGTAAGGTTTTGTTGGTTGCCCAGAGACATGTTTTTAGGGGCAGAAGGGCCAGTCTCGGAGAGGATTCTCCGGATGGTTTCGTCCAGCGTTTCTGCCTTGGGTGGGTAATTTAGTGGTCCTGGGTTTGACATGGCCTAGTAAGGGCTAGGGATAGAAGCTGCTGGAAATATTGGATTCGCGGGGGAAGGTGGGGCAAATGAAAAGGGACTCGGATTGACCGAGAAGCTGGGTATTGGTGGGATTTTGGGGGTGGGGCAAGCCTTTAGGGTTTTGACAGGGGTTTCCTGCTTCAAGGTGTTGGCCTAGTGGTAGTCGGCAAGGTCATTGAACATGTCCTATACCGATTGGTATCCTAAGGTGGCCATCTTTCCCTCTAGGTGGCTAAGAAATTGGACAGTTTGGTCTCCTTGGTCAACTTTCTCCTCTAATGTTCCCTCCTGGAGGTGGGTGTCCATAGTGTAAATGAATGCAACTCTAAAGCAGTAAATAAAGCAACAAAGGGGTGCGCAACTATGTCCGGCTTAAAGCGATAAAGGGTGCGCAGCTGTGTGCGGCTTAAATCAGTAAAGAGATGTGATTAAAGCAGTAAAGGGTGCGCAACTATGTGCGGCTTAAAGCAGTAAAGGGATGTTGTAATGCAAAGTAGAGGAGGGTCTAACTTGAGGGGTGAGAAGTTTTAGCTATCCTAAAGGGGTGATGGCATTCTAGTCAAGTTATGGAAGGAAGTAGAAGAGGATTACCTTTCATTGCTTTTCACGAGGGAGCTCCCACCGTGATCGCCAGGCTTGTCGGTATCGTTTTTTGGGTGGACTTTCTCCGGGGGAGCGGGGCGCGTCCGAAAAAGGGATATTTAGTGGTTTTTGGGGCGCCTTTCTTTTCCGCGAGTGTGGCGGTTCCTCAGGGATTCAGATCTAAGGCGTGCCTTGGCAGACTCGGTCGGATCGTCTCCCGGAAGGGGGGGGGGGTGAAGGGTGTCTTTAGTTCCTTGCTAAGGCGGCCGACAACTCCTCACGAGGATTCACGAGGTGTTTGTGATCGCCACCTTCTTTTTCAAAAAGCAAGAAAAGTTGGAGTGGATTTTATCGCCTTCGTGGGGAGTTTGTAGGGTCTCCGCTCTGAGATACGGGCATGCCGCAGACAGAGGTTAAAAAAGGGAATCCTCTTCTGCTTCGGGACTTGACTAAAGGAGTTTTGGAAATCAAGGTATAGATGAGGGCCTGCTAGTTGTTTTTAGCCGCCTAATAGGGGGCAAATAGTTAGGAGTAGCCGCCTGGTGTCTAGCTCTATTTGAGCAAAGCCCGGGTAGGGTTTGATTTATCTGTTTGGCTGAAGTTAAACTAAGTTTAACCAGGGTTTTGGAGAGTGGATTTGGAGAGTTTTTTGGTGTGGGAATTGGGTTTCTCTCTCTGTTTCTCTCTAGGGTTTCAAGAGGGTATGAGCTTGGAAATGGATGGAATGAGTGATTATTGGAAATTGGTTGATTATTGGTTGATAATTATTGATGATTGATGATATGTAGATTTGAATTATATGCTTTGGATCCCCCCTATTTATAGTAAAAGAGGGGCAGGAGAGTGTCCACTGGACAATAGATCAAAATGGGTAATAAGGTGTTTGATTTGACCTTCCGTTAGATCTTTATTCTCTAACAATGTCTAGGTGAGAGGCGGCTAGTTGAAACTAGCAGCCCAGCGAGGGGCGGCTACTTTCAAGCTGCCGCCCCAATGATGGTCTGACAAACATCCCATCTCTGACAGGCAGTGGCTTGGGTAGGCAACTAGGGTTGAACCAGCCAAGAGGGGGCGGCTAAAGGGAACAAACCTCCCCAGTCATTAGCATTAAATGCTGCTTTATGTCCCATCGAAGGGAAGCGGTTTGGGGTCGGTTATGGGGCGGCTAGTTTAAACTAGCTGCCCGATATGGGGCGGCTACTCTCAAGTAGCCGCCCTTGTCCACGTTTTAGAATTTTCTAAGTGTTGGACTAGGATTTCTGGTTTTGGTTTCTAAGGAAGTTCTCTGTTAGATGTCCAAATGTGGTCATTTCTAAACATTACTTGAAGTATTTTTGTCTCTTTGGACTGTCAAAATTGGGATATCTACACACATGTGTCCCAATCGGGACTGGTTCGTCTCTTATCAGGAGGTCGATGGTGGTACTGTTTTGATGGGCAACAACATGGCCTGTAAAATAGTCAGCTGGGGTTCGATCAAGGTGAAGATGGATGATGGGGTCGTCAGAACATTGATAGAGGTGCGGCATGCTCCAGTGCTGCAGAAGAACCTTATTTACCTTGGCACCTTGGACTCTAAAGGGAATAAATTCTCAGCCTATGATGGAGTCCTGAAGGTGGTTCGTGGCGCCTTGGTGGTGATGAAAGCCAACCGGGTTGGCAACTTTTATATTCTCTCAGAGAGTACTGTGACTGGTGGAGCTGCGGTGTCTACATCAAGCGACAGTGATCTCTCGCTTAAACAGTTGTGGCATATGTGCCTTTGGCATATGAGCGAGAGAGGGATATCGGAGCTAAGCAAGCAAGGCTTGTTGAAGGGTGTGAAGGTTGGGAAGATTGACTTCTGTGAACATTGCATCTTCAGCACGCAATGTAGAGTCAAATTCATCACATCAATTCACACGGCCAAGGGCACTCTACATTAAATCCATTCGGATGTATGGGGTCCATCGAAGGTTCCATCGAAAGGCGGAGCAAGGTACTTTGTCACTTTTATTGATGATTATTCTCGTTATGTATGGATTTATATGATGAAGGATAAAGATGAGGTTTGAGATCTTCAAGAAGTGGAAGGCGTTGTTGGAAAATCAAACGGGAAGGAAGGTTAGGCGGTTGAGGATCGACAATGGTGGAGAATACACCTATGGGCCTTTCTTGGAGTTTTGTAAGGTCAACGGTATCGCCAGGCATTACACGGTGAAGAACACACCCCAACAGAATGGAGTGGCAGAGCGGATGAACAGGACCCTACTTGAAAGGGCAAGATGCATGTTATCCAACGTAGGTTTGGGTAGAGAGCTTTGGGCTGAAGCGGTCAACACGGCATGCTATCTTGTGAATAGATCTCCATCGACAGCTATAGAGTGCAAGACTCCTATTGAGAAGTGGTCAGGGAAGCCTGCAGATTACAGTGCGTTGAGGGTCTTTGAATGTCCCGCTTACTTTCACATCAGAGAAAGTAAGATTGATCCAAGGGCAAAGAAGTCAATCTTCTTGGGCTACGCAGAGGGTGTTAAGGGATACCGACTATGGTGTCTTGAGGAACGCAAGCTCGTGAACAGCAGAGATGTCATATTCGACGAGTCTGCTTTACAAACTTCTAGTCAACGGAGGTTGGCGAAGAGGTTCAGGAACAGCAACAACCACAGTAGCAGTCCTTTAGTGGAAGGCAGATCCAGAAGGACACACCGGGCACCGGTTCGATATGGGTTCGAGGACATGGTGGCGTACGCACTAACCATCGATGCTGATGAACCGTCTTCATTCAGAGAAGCAGCAAAAGATTCCTTTTACAGAGAATGGAAGACAGCCATGGAGGAGGAGATGAAGTCTCTTCACAAGAACCAGACTTGGGTACTTGCAGAACTACCCAAGGGGAAGTGAGCCATAGGGTGCAAGTGGGTGTACAAGAAGAAGGAAAGCTCTCCAGAGTGTAGCGGCACAAAGTACAAGGCGCGGTTGGTAGCCAAGGGCTACGCTCAAAAGGAAGGGATAGACTACAATGAGGTATTTTCACCTGTTGTTAAACATACTTCCATCCGTGCTTTGTTAGGTATTTTGGTACAATTTGACTTGGAGCTTGAGCAACTCAATGTCAAAACGGCGTTTCTACACGGTGATCTGGATGAGGAAATCTTCATGAGTCAGCCCGAGGGGTTTACAGTTGCTGGAAAGGAGAACCTAGTGTGCAAATTGAAGAAGTCATTGTACGGACTGAAGCAATCGCAAAAGTAGTGGTACAAGAGGTTTGACACGTTTATGATGAACCAAGGATACACGAGGAGTGAGTACGACAGCTGCATCTACTTCAGAAAACTCGAGGTTGGTTCATTCATTTATTTGCTCTTATATGTTGATGATATGCTCATTGCTGCTTCGAGCATGGTGGAGATCAAAAAATTGAAGTCTCAACTCAGTCAGGAGTTTGAGATGAAGGATCTTGGTTCGGCAAGAAAGACCCTAGGGATGGAGATACGTAGGGAGAGACAGAAAGGTCGATTACTCTTAGCACAGAAGAGTTATCTTGAGAAGGTTCTTTCAAGATACAGTATGAAAACTTCTAAGGCGGTAAGCACACCACTGGCCGCTCACTTTCATCTCTCGGGCAATATGTCTCCATCAACAGATGAGGAGCGTGAGTACATGACTCATGTTTGTAGATACCCTAATTTTGACTGTCTAAAGAAAAGAAATTTACTTAAAGTAATATTGGAAAACAACCACTTTTGGACATTCAAATAGAAAACTCTCTCAGAAACCGAAACCGAAAACCCTAGTCCAACACTTAGAAATATCTAAGAGCCTGAAATTTCGCCGGTACAATGGCCGTGGAGACCGAAACATTCATTTAACCGCCTTTTATCTAGACGCCCGACCGTTTCTAGATAATCAACCTCTGCTAGTATTCCTCTTCTAAAAATCATTGAAAGGAGAAGCACTACAATGGTTCTCCACCCTCCCTGTAGATCATTTGTCAAACTTTTTGGCTGTAAGCGAGAAGTTTCTATGTCGCTACGATTCTCAGAGTATTAGGACCCCCTCTATTTCAGACCTAACCGTAGAAAGAATGAGGCCCAGGGAGGAATTCGAGCAGTACGTGTCAAGGTGGCGCACCCTCGTCCACCGAAGTGGCCTACAATTAACAGAATGTCAAGAAATTGACATGATGTTGCAGAGTCTAAGTCCAGAACTCCGTACGAGTCTTTCGTACGGAGACTGTACCACGTACCAGCTTCTCATTGACCGCCACAATAGGATTTCCCGTTGTGCAGCCCCAGTAATCCAAACCCAGTCCCCACCTATCAGCCATAGGGTTGGACAACCGCCAAGAAAGGCGCACACCCCCACGGTAGAGGGGATCACACAAGTTTCGGCACTCTACCCAGACGGAGCATGAGTTCCTGATCAGGGACCAGTACCAAGACAGTACACACCTAGTTCATCCGGATATGTGCTACCTCGGCAAGCCAATCAAAACTTCATTCCTCGATCAGTACCTGCCCCTGTGCCGATACGACGAAACCCAATAGCCCGCAGTCCTTTAGTCCAGAGCCCCGTAATTCAAAGCCAAGGCCAAACTAGGACTCCCCCTGCTTATTCCGCTCCCCCAAGAGCGCAAAACCTAATCCCTAGGCAATCTACCCAAAGCTCCTATAATGAAGTTATGCCTCCCACATCCTATGGTCCGAGACGGATGGGAAAGAGGGATTCCTACCCACCCCTCCCAAAAACCTTGACCAGGATTTTTGGGGTAATGATGGACACAAAGAGTATCTCCCTTCCTGTTGCTAGGCCTTCACTCCCTAGAGCCAGCACGACGCGTTACTATCAATACCATCAACAGCATGGTCACACCGTAGAACAATGCATTGTCTTTCAGGACTTTGTTTATGATTTAAATGATGACAGGTGCCTTGATTGGGCCATGATCAAAGGCCACCTGAGCCAGGGCAATCCCCAATCAAACAAGCCACTTGGCATATTCACTGACCCTATGCCAGATCATGACCGAGCTTCCACTTCTGGAGCCCGCACTGTTAATATGATCAGAAGGGAAAGACATCCGTCACCAGAGCCGAGCAGCTCGGAAGACACCACAGATTGCACTCTATCCGAAGAATCTGAGGAGGAAGGGCAAGACGAGCCTTTCCAGCTAAACGTCGATGACCACGACCTCGCCATACTATATGGCGAGGAAGAACAAGTACTCCCCGCCCCGCCTGAAATCATCAACATAGAGTCCGATGAAAGCGGACTAGACAACCCGGGAGAAGAAGAAGAGGAGGAACCATTCGAAGAGGTTTTCGAGGGGGCAAGCGAACGACCCGAGCAAGGGGAGTGTACTTCGGATGATCTGCATCCGGACGACAACGGGTCCTCCAAAAGCACTGATACGGTCAACGGCCCCTACCGTCCAATGACCATCTCCTTCACTGACAAGGACCTCCCCGACCCAAGACTGCGGGTATACCCCCTCCATGTTCACGGATGACTCCAGGCCATCTCTCTAAACAACATCTTCATCGACCCAGGATCAGGGATGAATATGATGACTTGCTCCACCTACCAGGAAATGCCTAGACGAGGTTGCCCTTTCGTCCAACCAGTACACTCCTCCATCCAAGCTTTCAACCATTCTGGGAAGACCATCTGCGGCCCCGGATTATTCGAGCTGGCCATCGGCCCCCTGGTTTGTGAGATGGAGTGCTTCGTGGCCGACATTGACACGAGATACCCTCTGATGCTAGGGCGTTCATGGCTCGATAGTATTCAAGCCATTTGCTCTCCCCGACACCAATGCCTTGTACTGACCATTTGGGGAGAGGCACGCCTCCCGTATGAAAATGAAGGCAACTGGGTACTACACAACATGTTCGCACTAACTTTGCACCTTGGTACCGAACACAGAGGTGACAGCCCACCTGGATCCCCCTACGACAATCAATACCCCTCGGAGGAGATGGTCGGGACCATGAACTTGGTGAACAACCACGTAGAGTCCCATCCGATCGCCTTCCTCCCCCATGAAGTCGCTAGAGCCGGAGCACGCTCTGCACCCCTCGCAATCACCGCCAAGCTCGGAGGGAGGGAGTTCAAGCATATTCTCGTTGACACGGGAGCAGAAACCAACGTTCTTACATATTCCGCTTACCAGAAGCTTGAAGGCAGAATCCCCAGACTGGAGCCATCGAACGAGTTCATTTACGCCTTCGACAGCACGTGCAAGAACATACGCGGATTGGTCACGCTCCTGCTATAGATCAGCCCGGTCTCCACCATCGTCAATTGCATGGTAATCGACATCCAATCACCCCAGCCCCTAATCGTCGAAAGGACATGGCTCGACAGCATCGAAGCCGTGTCATTCACCCGGAACCAATGCCTTCGCTTCCCATACCATGGAGAGGTGATGACCATCCGGGGAGAAGCACGCTTCGACGGGGCACAAGTCCAAAATTAGAGCATCTGTGTAATGCGCATTCAGCTAGAGGTGCTCGCATGCTGGAAACCAGACTCCACCGATGGAGACTTGCTACAACAAGGAAGGCCCCTGAAGAGGCTGAGGGAGGAAAAATCCGGTAATAGGGAACCACCACCGGATATAAGTCGGCCTCCAAAGGCCAGCCGACTCGAAGAAGCGGCGCAGGTCCATGAACCTGGGATTGATCCACCCAAGTAAACCTTCATGCTTCAAACTCCTGTACATATTTGTTTACATGCTCTCCCAAAAAAAAAAAAAACCCAAAACAAAAAAAGAGAGGGACGAAAGTAAGAGCCGCGGACCATGCCCAGGCCTACCAGAGGAGGGTGGCAAGGGCATTCGAAAAGAATGTAATAGAGAGAAAAATTAAAATTGGAGAGCTTGTACTCAAGCAAATCATGCCATTAAGGCAACCCCACCCCAGAGGCAAGCTGCAACCCACATGGGAGGGACCCTATGTGATCACCCATGCCTATTCCGGGAATGCCTACCGCTTGGTGGACGCCGAAGGAGTCGAAGTCCCAGGTTCGTGGAATGCACTTTATCTAAAGAAATTCCATGCATAGAAACTCTCAATACTTGAGAAATATTATTCTTCCTTCCTGTGATTTTCAGTGTCTAAACCTGATAATAGAATTGCAAGACTCTCAAAAATAGCTTGTATTTTATTTGAACTCATATATTCACCACTCATACCACCTTCATCACACCAGTATGAATTAGGAACTGGTTTATCTGATAAAAAGAGAAATTGCCTACCCTGTAGACTGGGACAATTTTATAAACCCAAAGCATCTCCCCTTATTTTCGTCCCCACTCGTATTAACCCTAAGACAAAATGAGGAATTACCCTGGACTGGCATATGTCCCAAAACTGGCTCTGGAACTGTATAAACACTTCTAGAGGGGAAGCAGAAAAGAACAGGGGTGAAAAATAGAAAAGCCCCCCCCCCCTCAAATCAAAACAAAAGGCAATGAGAGGCCAAAGATCAAAACAACACCCAGACAACGGGTTAAACTCTCTACTTTAGCAAGCGTGAACGCCTTTACGCACAGTATATGCTGAACAAAAGACTATACTAGTACACATCCAAGCAAACGGATTGTACTCTCCACTCGAAATACGGGTACACGCCCGGTGGGCTGTACTCTCCACCCAAATAAAGAAATGGTAAAAAGAAGAAAGCCAGAGGGACCTAGGAAGTAAAGACATATGCCAAACTGGGACAATTCTAAAATGTTACCCTAAAGGAAGATATAACTCTTACCCCATTCACCCCCACCCTTTTATTTCTTGCTATAGAGTTGGAATTGAACCATGTCTGCTAGGAAAGGCAAAATCTCAACCAAAGACAAACCTTTTCTTTGTTTACAATAGCACATACGCACATGAGTTCACTTCAAATACTTGTCTATCTAAAGGAAGCCTGCTTGACTTAAATCTTGGTGCATTCATGGATTTCCCTGCATGTTTAGAATAAAGTGATTAAGCATTTGAGAACCATGAACTTGAGGAATTGACACCTGAAGCCAATACCTTTCAAATACAATCCAGTTTGGACATGAGTGACCACAAGGACCCTTCGTCAGGGACTTGATGGTATCTTTTACTTTAAGAAAGTTGGAAACATTGCCCTCTTACATGAAAAATCCTTTGAAAAACTAAAATGCTCCCTTATGTCACTCACACCTATGCATAAGGTTGTATTTTCCTTTTCCAAACATTTAGGCATTCAATTTCCTTAAAATACTACAATTCACTCCCCATACCAAAGGAAAGTTGCCCCTATTACACTCATTTCATGCCCATCCACACACACTTGAGAAGAAATTGCCCCACTCTCGCACCCACTTGAGGTTCCTTTTCATTCTCACACTTGGAATCACTTGGACTCCCCCCCTTTTTTACGACAAGCACGGTTTCTCGCACTCTTTTCCTCACATTACTTTTTCGATTACCTTAGATGGGTTGTAGCCCTTGAAAATTCAAAAAGAGAAGGACTCGAAAGTCAGTGCAGGGGCGCAATCCAGACAGATTTAACACTTGGTCCATGGAAAGAATGTTTTTACAGGTTTTGAAGGATGAACAAACACTCACAAGGACTTTCAGAAGCAACAAACAAATGGCAGAATCAGAAAATTGTCTCAGGCCAGGGGCGGCTAACTCCAACTAACCACCTTCCATCAGACGGCTGAAACCAATTAGTTGCCGCCCTACAGGTAAAATCTACTAGTCCTAGGGCGGCTAAAAACAACTAGCTGCCCCTCACTGGGCGGCTAAAGACAACTAGCTGCCCCTCACTGGGCGGCTAAAGACAACTAGCTGCCCCTCACCTGCTGACCCACCTGTTCCTGTCAGTCCAGTTCAATCAACTCTTCAACCCTTTTAAGACCTGTCAAAAATCTTTATTTCCAAAAACCTGTACACACACATTCCATACACCTACACAATCCCTAAACCTGCATAACACCGAATCAAACAGCAACAAAAACCAAAACCACATACCAACCCATGCATCCATACACCAATCCATCCACACACTAACACATTCATTCATCTACTCTCATACCAGAACCATATTAAAACCATTCTATACATACACCCACTAATTCAAATCAAACAAAAACTTTCAAACCAAACCAGACCATCCATGTCTATCCATAAACCCAAAAGAAAGGATAAATTGTTCATTAAACAGGAAGAAAACCTAAAATAGAACCAAAGACTATAAAAAAGAGGGATAGGTCCACCAAAAGAGCTCCAACTCCGATGTCTTGAGCTGTGCATCATCAAAATAATCATCTGAGCCAAGAGGAAAGAAGAAAAGCATGAATTCCTTGCATATATATATTTCTTCTACCAAAATCAAGACACAAAAACTATACCTCAGAGTGTCATCATCCCCGGGAGGCTGGGTCGAAGGAGGAACATCCTGACCTAGCTGAGAAGGCGGTAGCTGAGGAGAGGACTGGACCTTTGGAGCATCTGGAGCAGCAGGAGTCTCCCTCACCGAAGAAGCAGCTCTCGTGTATCTCCCACGACTCTGTGTCGCTGAAGGACGAGAAGCCCGACTGAAGGTCACCCCCATAGCAAAGGAAGCAGAGATCGAGTAATCAGGCTCGAGAGGGAGAAGGTTGAGGTCCGCCTCCGTCATGGACCCTCCGCCAACCAGCTTCCCCCTCATGGTGGCCTCCCAAAGGTGGACTTGCTGCATGTCCTGATCTCTTCTCTCCATCCTCTGACAAAGACGACCCTCCGTACTCCTGGATCGGTCCTCGGCTGCCTTCAACCTTTCTTCCAACTCCCGTGCCCTCACCTCTGAAATCCTCAGAGCCTCTCGATCCCTGTCCCCAGCCGCTTGAAGGGAACAAACCAGGTCTCCCATCAATCCCCCAGGCACGCCAACCGACGCCTCCAACTCCGACACCCTGGCCTGGAGGGAGTCCTGCTCACGGCCTAGAATGGAAAACTCCTCCTCCCTCCGTATCATACGGGACCGTAGCTGGTCCATCTCCTCCTCTCTCAAGGCTCTCTCGGACCGCAACTAGTCCACCTCATCCTCGGCCCTCGCAGCTCTCTCCCTCGCTTGATCAAACTCCATCCGGGTGGCCAGAAGCTCGCTACGGACCATGCCCAGCTCGTTCATCAGCTCGAGCCCTCGATCGGCGGCACTGGACAGAGGAGGAGCAGAGGAAGAAGAAGCGCCATCAGCTCTTGCTCTCGACAGAGCATCCACCTGGGCCTCAAGGACCCGAACCTGGTCCTCCAAGCGTCGCCTCTACGCCCGCAACCCTTCTACTTGCCCGGCCTGTGCTTGGAGGTGCTCGTTGGCGGTCTCGAGCTTCTTCTCCAACTCACTTCAAAAGAAAACATCATTTAGAACACAAAGAGAAGAAGCAGGGAGGGAAAAGAGAAAGGATCTTTTCTTACATAGGCGTCCGGGATCTCCTCCTCCATAGTCCCGAGGATGTCGACATATTCCTGGCGGAACCAGGCCATGTACTCCTTGCTATCAACCACCTTGGGACAACGCTCTACAAAGGTCCCCCTCTCGACCCATCCCTGCACATACACTGCATGTTCCTTGGGAGGTTCGTATCCTGAGGAATTCCAGCCACCGGGATCGAAGGACACCTCGGCAGGGGATCCGACACCCACTGATGGTACCCTAGCTGGCGGACTACCCGACTGATCGCGTGAAAGATCACCTCATTAAAGAAGATTAGCTAGATGTCCTGCGATAGCTCCTCGGGGACTTCCTCCTCAGCATAGGGCCTCCAAGTCATCTACAACAGACATGAGAAGAGAGGTTAGACAAATAAAATCAAGTACAAGCTAGAAAATTCAGAAAATATACCTCTTCTTCCTTCAAGACATGGAACACCTTCCGAAACTGATCAAGGCAACGCAAGCGAGAAGCTCTTGGAGGCGCCCATCTCATGGCCCAAGGAAGGGCACGATCAAAGACCAGCTAGGTCGGACGAGCGATAGCGAAGTGCTCATACCCAAAAATCTGCAGAAAGAGAGACAAAATCCAAAGTCAGGTGAAGTTAATGAACTTAAATCAAATCATTTCTATCTTCACTAATTATACCTGTAGAAATGCTACAAAGCCGCCGAGATTCTTGCCCCCGGCCCTCTTCACCTTCTTCGACAACTCCACGAAGAGGTGAGCCAACATGGCCGCTCCCCAGGCAAAGCGTCCCATGGCCTCTAGGTCTCTCATCAGCAACAGAGAGTAAGAGGAGACCTTATCGGAGGCCGTCGAGAAGAGAACCCGGCCAAAGAAATAGAGGAAGAACGCCCTCAACTCTCTTCGAGCCCTCTGTGGGCACGCGGCCACCTCTCTCGCCTCGATCATCAGCCTCCTCCTCTCGAAACTGGCCGCAGCCTCACCCTTCTGACGCCGCGTGAAGAAGCCAAGCCGTACTGCCTCAAAAGCTATCCGAGAGGGATCCAGTTCAACATTCTCTCGGGCTCCATGTACTCCCAATCCCCGATCAACTCCCGGAAGAGCGCCCTATAGTCTGGGCTGGTAGCCACTATCACCGCCTCGCCCAAGACTGGGAGGCCCGTGATCCGGTGAATGTTCTCCAACGTCGGCATCACCGCACCGATGGGGAGGATAAAAGTGCAGCTCTCCAAATCCCACCTCTCCGCCAACGCCTCTAGATAAGGGCGGTGGACATGGAACGGCTAAATCAGAAAGAAGGAGTGAAAGCTCGCTTCAACCACCAGGTTCCTCTCCTCCGACCTCAGAGCATCATACCACCGCTTCGTCCCATGCCAGAGGGCTCGAATACAGTTCGGCGGCTATAACAACCAGAAGAAGAGGGGTTAGTCCGAAGACGTCCGAAAGGTGAGAGTCCTAAAACAAAATTTTCATTCTAAACCATGCTTAGAAAGATATCCAAACATACCAAAAAATAAAAGCATGAAATGTATGAGCCTAAAAGAAGATTCAGTCTCCCTTTCATATGATCGCATATTTTCTTTTTATCCCACCGTAGTCATCTCTATCATATGTTTATATACTACTACTCTATTATATGTCATGCTTACATGCCCCACTTTTATAAATATGCTCGCCTTAAACAAAAAATTACCCCTACCCTAAATACACATACGAACGCTCATACATATATAGACCCCACCATAAAGAAGACTCATGAATGCATGCATACCTATCCCCTCTTCCCCCCTTTTTGATTAAGTACATATAAAAGCATGCCTCTTCACCATATACATGCAATCCAACCGTGATATAGATCATACTATGCTATACTGTTCTTTTTATTCTTTTGTTTCTCCACCATGCCTCCTCTTTTATATATATACATGCATAACAAAAATAAAGGTTGCCCCTTTTTATGCCATGCACACCAAATTCCACCATGATCATTTTTCCATATACACGACAAGCATGCCTATTAGGAGGACACGTATATACACTCCTTACACATTTCATACATACCACCAAAACATATATATATCTAAGAATAGAAATAATGTACAAAGGGAAAATAGAGGCATACCACGGCTCGTGTAGCCTCGGAAGTCCCCGCCTCAGCCTCGTCGGGATCATCCATCCCGTCGTCGCCCCCCTCAACCACGGCCTCCTCAGCACCAGTACCCTCAGCACCCATGGCCTCCTCGGCCTCAAACCCAATGCCCCCGCCCTCCCCATACCCACCGCACCGGAGGTCAGCACCTCGTAGTCACCCAAGGCTCTCCTCGCCTCTTCCTCACCCGCTATACTAGCCTCACCATCACCAAGGCCACCCTCGTCCTCACCAAATTCCTCACCCAAGATACGGGCCATCTCCTAGTTAATGACAGCCCCCTCACCCCCTGTTTCGCCTCTCATACCACCCTTGGCCAACCCTCCGGCTTCCAAAACCACCTCTTCGGCCACTACCGGTCGATCCCCACGCTTTCTCTTACGTGTGTAACCGATCAAACCACTCTCAAGCCCCGGGGAAGCCCCCAAAAGCGTGCCCCCAACCTCACCCGCATCCACCAACGGTGTTTCCGCCGTTTGGGTCGCCTCCACTGTGACCCTCCACTCCGACCCATCGCTCTCCAATGAGCTATACCCCGAGACAGCCCCTCTCTGCTCTCGGGAAGACCGGAGACACTTCATCATTGAAGACGTCCTCTTCCCCTTCGTCATCTCCTCCGATTTCGTGAAAAGAAAAGCCCCAAAGGAAACTAGGGCTTCGAAATCAAGAAGAAAGGAATGATCTAAGGTGAATCAAAGTCAAGAAAAACCAAGTTTTTCGGTTTCAAACGGAGAAGAAGAAGTGTTGGAGGGATAAGAACCGTTTTTGAAAACGTGCAGAAGAGAGAGGGTCCTTTTCGGTTGTAAGGGACCCAGTCAGCCGGCGGCTACTCGCTAGTAACCGCCCCCTGCCCGACAGCTTTTTCAGAATCTTTGTCTTTTGAATGATCCAATTCACCAAATCAAACACACCTTTTTCTTTCTTCTTGTCGGCGATATCCCCTCTTTGCTGAGCTACCCAAGCATGGGTGTGGTAGGCACGAGGAAACTGACACTGGGCTGCTACGTGCACGATGGCTAAGAACCCTGTCCGAGGGTTGGATCACTCGCTTCCTTACTTTTACTCACTCTCCCACCTGGATCACTCCTTAGATAACCATTCTAGTTAAAACCTAGCCTCTGATGACCTAAATTACCTCCCTGAATGGTATTTGGTCATGTGTCCTAAACTTCGTGAAGGTTGGGCTGGCCAAAATAAGGGTCTCTTATCATCGATCGAAGTCTTTCTGTTTCATACAAAGACTCCGTCCGATGAGGGACAATTGTAGATACCCTAATTTTGGCTGTCGAAAGAAAAGAAATTTACTTCAAGTAATATTGAAAAACAACCACTTTTGGACATTCAAATAGAAAACTCCCTCAGAAACCGAAACCAGAAACCCTAGTCCAACACATAGAAATATCTAAGAGCCTAGACAGGGGCAGCTACTTGAGAGTAACCGCCCCATACCAGGCGGCTAGTTCCAACTAGCTGCCCCCCTGACCGACCCCAAACCGCCTTCCTGGATGGGACATAAAGCAAGCATGATTGCGATGAATTGTCCCTTCTAGTCGCCCCATCTCAGCTGGTTCATACTTAGTAACCGACCCAAGCCACCGCTTATCAGAGATGGGACATATGGTAGGTTATGATGGGGGCGGCTACCTAGGAGTAGCCGCCCCACACCTGGACACTATCAAAGAACAAAGATCTAAGGGGAGGTCAAATCAAGCACCTTATTATCCATTTTGATCTATTGCTCAGTGGACATTCCCATACCCCGTTTTTACTATAAATAGGGAGGCAACCAACATCATTCATAAGAATCAATACACATTCAATACCCATCAATAACCCTCAACCACCCACATTCCCAACCATCAAGCCACACCACCACCTCAAACCCTTGAGAGAAAGTGAAAGAGAAACCCATTCCCTACACCAAACCACTCTCCAAATCCACTCTCCAAAACCCAGGTTAAATCCAGTTTAACCTCTACCAAAACCAAAGCCAAACCCTACCCAGGTTCTGCCCAAATCGAACCAGGCACCAGGCGGCTACCCACAACTAGCCGCCCCCCACCAGGCGGCTAAACCCAACTAGCCGGCCCTTCCCTTGCCCACCTCAAGTCCCAATTCTCCTTTAGTCAGGTTCCCGATGCAGAAGAGGATCCCTGTCTTCACCGATTTGTACGGCATATCCGTGTCTCAGAGCAGAGACCCCACAAACTCCCCACGAAGGCGATCAAATTCTCCCCAACTTTTCCTGCTTTTTTGAGAAAAGCAGGTGGCGATCACAACAACCCCTGAATCCTCCTGAGGACTCGTCGGCCGCCTCAGCCAGGAACGAACAACCAACCACCCACCCCTTCCGAGAGACGATCCGACCGAGCCTGCTAAGGCGCAGCCCTCCGGATCCAAGCCTCCGAAGAACCCCCACACACGCACAAACCACCACCGGAGGACCGAGGGAGGAGAGAAGGAAGAGAGACGCCCCTTTCATCCCCTTCTCCTTCCCAAAATCCGATACCGACAATGTTCCTTATGCGAGTGCCGTTGGTAGCCTGATGTATGCAATGGTATGCACTCGGCCCGATATTTCACAAGCAGTCAGTGTGGTGAGCAAATATATGGCGAATCCTGGAAAGGTGCATTGGCAAGCAGTGAAATGGATCATGAGGTATATTCGGGGTACCTTGGATGTAGGACTGGAGTTCCGCAGGACTAGTTGATTTCAAATCAATGGATATGTGGATTCGGACTATGCAGGTGACTTGGACAAGCGACGATCAATGACAGAATATGTGTTTACACTATCGGGAGGACCGGTAAGCTGGAGATCTATGTTGCAGCCTACAATTGCGCTTTCTACTACGGAGGCAGAGTATATGGCTGTGACTGAGGCGGTGAAGGAGGCTTTGTGGTTACGAGGCCTAGTTGGTGATTTGGGTATCTCTCAGGAGATTGTTGACGTCTACTGTGACAGTCAAAGTGCTATTCATTTAGTGAAAAACCCGGTAAACCATGCCCGCACCAAGCATATTGACATACGATATCACTTTGTACGTGGAGTTATCGAAGATGGAATTATTTCTAAGCAGGCGATGGCGGCGGTGATGCGATGATGAGGAGATGATGTGAAAGAGGAAGCTAAGTATGACTTCGGAACTTAGTGCCAGGTGAAGATTTGTAGTTTCTATGGCCCAAAGTTGAAGTCATGGTGGAAATATATTTATAGATTGAGAAATATATTTAGAGATTACGAAATATATTTAGAGATTGCAAAATATATTTGTAAGATTTTGGAGATTGTAAAATCCATCTCTAAGATTCTTGAGATCACTAAATCTGTTTATTTCTAAATTTGTTTGTTTCCTCTTCAGACTGTTTGTTTCCTCTATATATGTTCTTAAGGAAAACAAAATATTGTGAGGGACATAGACAATTCTTCTCAATAAAATCATCACCGCCTCCCGTGGATGCAGGCAATTTGCCGAACCACGTAAATTCCTTGTCTTATGTGTGATTGTTTGTTTTATTTGTTCGTCTTCTCTCTCAAACCCTCAAACCTAGATCTATTTGGGGAGGTTTTCCGCAACACTATTAACTCAGGAATAGCTGCCCTAACGCGAACATGGAGAATGTGTTTGGTTTCACGGTGGCGTTAAGCAGTTTTTCTCACCACAGAATACGTCCCACCACGGATCCAAACAAGGCCTAAGAAATTTCATGATTTATTTATTTTTTATTTTTTTGGTTAGATGGCTTAACTCCTGATCTAACTAGTCCGAAAAATAAGTGATCAATCAACCAGCCTATTGAAAGTGAAGATTCGGAAATATGTGACATCTATATTCTTGAATTTACTTCCTCCCTCCTCTTTTGATCCTACCAGGTTTTCTTGTTCTCTCCGAGTTATTCTGCTTTATTTTTTAATATTTAGTTCTTTTATTTTTTATAATAGATATTTAATTTACATGTCATCTATTTGCTACACAGAAAATCTCATCTCGGTTATTAACATCTTAATTTTTCTGAGAGTTCAAATCCTTCAAGAAAAGGTTCTACCTTAACTGGACGAATTTGAAATTAGTCCAAATGAATTGTGCTTCAAATGAAGGCAGTAGATGAATAATTGTGGCTCACTTGGGCATGGAATTCAACCTGGGCATGGAATTCAGAGCCTACCCAAAAAAGTCAAGTCAACGTACATATGTGTACACTGCTTTGAAAGTGATTAATTAATGAAGAACAAAAGATGTTTAACATGCTTACTAGTTAAATAACACCCATCATAGGAACCTTAAATTAAAAACATGCAAGGAACATGAAATGCGATATAGGCAACAAAATACACATCAATATAAGGATCAATCATCAATGAATTCAGGGATCACTACAACCCCAATCACATATGGAAGCAGTTTCACAAGAGGAGCCAACCCATTCAACCAAATGAACATGGGGATGGGCAGCCCTGGTGGATCCAAAGATGACAATAGCAGAAGAATTGTATTGATAAGAAAAGACACACAGAACACAAATTGGTAGTAGATTTGAACTTTCGTGGAAGACAGAGTGTCCTTTGGAGGATAGACGAGGCACGACACCGAAAACAGCGCCACCGGATATGCTACTCTGACATGGAATTCTTGAACCTCTGCCATTTGATTGTTCTCTGTCAACAAATCATACAAATTCATGAGGTTGATAGAAGATGGTGAGGGTGAAATTGGGTCTTCATAACAACAATAATACATGATGATGGTTAAAAAAGATGATGAGGGTGAAATTGGGTCTTCATAACAACAATAATGCATTGAAGAAAAATGATGATGGTGTCCTGTCCATCATCCAATCATTCGACTATAAGTCCGACAGCTTCAACATTGGTGGAAAGCTAATAAAAATTGAGTCTTCCAAATGAATTACACAGAATATTTGAAACGTTTTCAGATCACATGCATCATGGATGTCTTCCAAATGAATTGAGTCTTCACATGTATCATCCATACAATCGTCATCACTGCCTGCTGAAAAATTAGGAAGTTATCACATGTTATATAATTAAGATACAGTACTGGATCTTAACAAAAAATAAACAATTTCATGGTCTACAAGCTAATTAGCAAAACACACATAGATTTTCAATTAAAGTCATTCAAGCCTTTATATACATACGACAATAAGTAATTGAATATTAATCAGATAAGTATCAATCAAATTCATATAAATAATAAATCAAACTTCAATTGGGCTAGAAACAATATCAAGATACACATGTATCTGGAATTGGAATTAACATCTACACATTTGATACTACCGAATATTGAATCTAATGGGTTGAATACCAATCATTCAAAGCTATAAAATATGCTGAATGACTTAATATGCATAAATGTACATATACACACCACTAAAAAGCTGATTATACAAGCTTGAATGTAAAACACAAGAACGCATCAGAATTCTGATACAGAACACATATCTTAATTTAAATTAAATTATGCATAAAAAAAAGTATATGAAGATTCAAAGGAACAGTTAAAAAAATCAGATCAAATTCAATTATTCAGATCGAAAACAGTCTAACCTGAACGGATCGCCATTGTTTTCACCACAATCGTGTAATTCTTTTATTCTCAACCGATCAAACTGAAAAAAAATAACGATTACAATGTTTGTTTTCATTTTCACCGAATAAACTGGATCTAAAAATTCTAAATCGTCAATTTTTGGGTGTTTCGATTGGCCTAATCTGAATGTTTGCACCACAAACAGATTGCACAAAAACAAAAACGAAACTCGTTTTTCTCTTCTCTTCTCCGCCAATCAAATATGAATGAAAAAAAATAATTTGATGTTTGTTTTCGTTGCGAGAGAACAATTGAAAAAAAAAATGAAACTCGTGATTTTTTATTTTCTTGAACGTGCAATTGAATTCTTATATTCCAGAAAGGGAAGTGATCTCCATATCATAACTAACCCCGTAATTATTGGACCGGTTATGGAAACAACGAAGAGATTAATTGTGAGGGGGTAATATAGAAAATTCATACTTGCCACCTCATGGGCTTAGGATGGGGTCTACCAATTGGGGCCCAAAAATCATTATTGTAATAATTTATTCTCCCTACATTACAACTCAGACTTGGAGTGGCATGAAAGATCCAAGGATGATATACGTCATGGGATTAAGTTTCCAAGAAAAAAATTTAAAACTTTATTACAAATTCTGTTCGATCAAGTTCGGTCGCTAGAAACCTGAAATGGCGACTAAGTTAGATCGTCCAAAATATGAAATAACGACCAAGTTTGGTCGACTTGGCCGGATCGGTCGGAATAGAAAAAACACTGTTTTTTTTTTTTTTTGATTAGTGGGGTAAGAAAAAAACTTGGTGGGGATAGATTCGCACTTATCAAAAACCACCTTTGCAAATGGTTTCTGCTATTGTTTTATATAACAACACAAGGTCTTTGATTAGGTTACAACTTGTATGGTGAGGAATTTCTGACATTGTCAAAATTGGACTGCATCAAAACAATCTCTCATTGACTCCAAAGTCCACTACTTGTGGAAGACCTCTTCATCCATTAATTAAATGTGCATTGAAGGTTATAAAAACAGATTCCATCAAATCATTATTTGTGCCCTCCAACTCTTCCTTCCATTCTACACAGAAAGGTATGCATTTCTGTAAGGGTATTATTGTTGTTGTGAAGACCCAATTTCAGCCTCACCATCTTCTATCAACCTCATGAATTTGTATGATTTGTTGACAGAGAACAATCAGATGGCAGAGGTTCAAGAATTCAAGCTCAAAGTAGCATATCCGGTGGCGCTGTTTTCGGCGTCGTGCCTCGTCTATCCTCCAGAGGAGACTCTGTCTTCCACAACTGTTCAAATCTACTGCCAATTTGTGTTCTGTGTGTCTTTTCTTATCAATACAATTCTTCTGCTGTTGTCATCTTTGGATCCACCAGGGCTGCCCATCCCCATGTTCATTTGGTTGAATGGGTTGGCTCCTCTTGTGAAACTGCTTCCATATGTGATTGGGGTTGTCGTGATCCCTGAATTCATTGGTGATTGACCCTTATAAGGATGTGTATTTTGTTGGCTATTTCGCATTTCTTGTTTCTTGCATTATTTTAATTTAAGGTTCCTCTTAGAGCATCTCCAACCGGGGTGCATTTCTCCAAAATGCATCCCGAGGAGATTCCAACCGTGCTGCAAAAGCAGCTCCAATTTAGAGGTGGTTTGTTTTTGTCTGCAAATATGCAGGTCGGATGGGTGAAATGGAGGGGCCTCCATTTCACTATTCATTTTTTTGTAAAACCCCTAAATACCCTCCTTCAATGCATACAATCTTTTTTAATTCCATTTGTATCATTCATCGTAAATTTAATTATTAACTATTTGTAAGTTAAGTTTAAATCTACCCCTTATTTATTTATTTATTTATTAATATTATATAATTAGAAAAGTCTCGTCGAGACCTTCAAAATGAGCCTAATATTGATTAAGTTATTACGCATTTATTTTAATTATTTATTTCATATTAATTAATTTTATATGTATTACTTGACATTATAGTAAGTCATGCAATTAAAAATTTAAAAACTTTATAATTTAAAATAATTCACATAACAATTTTCATACATTAACTGAATGCACACTGCAATTGAGATACATTAAGCTTGGATTGATACATTGAACTTAAAATAAAAACATTACATCTTTTCATTACCAACGTCTTTTTCACAAATGTTCAATCAATGGATTTTGAAGTATAAAGTGAATATTTTTGTCTTATATTATATTATTTATTTATATATCAAAATTTTATATATCAGTGCTAAATTTAATAATATTATATTATATTAATTATTTATATATCAAAATTTGAAAAATAAATAAATAATATTAATTTAATCAATTTATATTCATTATTATCTTATTATTTAAGTTAATATTTGTAGATAAAAAAAATTAGGGATAAAAATGGAGGGGGTGGATTAGAATGCCCCCCTCCATTTCTCTAAAATGGAGTCATGGTTGGAGATGCTCTACCGGGTGTTATATATTTAGCTAGGAAGCATCTTTTGTTCTTCATTAATTAATCACTTTTAAAGCAGTGTGGACGTACAGATGTTGACTTGACTTTGTTGGGTAGGCTCTGAATGGTATTTATTGAATTCTATTCCCAGGTGAGCGACAATTATTTATCTACTGCCTTCATTTGAAGCACAATGCATTTGGACTAATTTCAAGTTATGGAAGTTTAATTTTATTCATGAAATATATCAAGTTAAGGTAGAAGCTTTTCTTTTTTTAGGAGAAGAATTTGATCTCTCAGAAAAATTAAGATGTTAATAATGGAGATGAGATCTTCTGTGTAACAAATAGACGATATATGTGTTTGATGAGAGCATGCCACCTCAGTTTAAAAAAAAATTAACTTTGAAAAACCAGCCCTCTTACTTTAATATATATATACACACACAAAAATGATAATATGCGGCCCGTATAAAAAATCTCACAATTAGATAGTCCCCTTTTTGAAAACTCTTACCGGTAAGAATTTGATGAAAATAGAACCGTTCGATCATGAGATTTAAGCGATCGGATGGTCCTTAAACGATCTTGCATGGTGTTTCCTTATCTACACGGTACACTCTAATCCACACCATATCACTATTCATATATAAATAAATCCATGCACATTTTAACTCTTTCTATACTATTTATGTAGCAAGTTTATGATCAACGTAAGATTTTTAAGTTTCTAAAAATAAAGAGGGAGGTTGAAATTTGAAGAAGAAAAAAAATACTTCAGGGAGGTGCTATTTCCACTAACCCAAATTTCATTCCCACCACATATTTTTTTTGGGTGGTGGAGGGGACAATAGGAGAGAGAGGAAAGAGAGAAGGGAAGGTGGTAAGATCAAGAAGAGGGTTAAGGACGCGGTGAGTTGGAAGATGGGATGTTGGAGGAGTGCAGCACATATTATAATAGCGATTCTGATCTATGGTTTAAAAGTTATGACCATTTAAAGTCATAATGTTCTCAAACGATCAAGATGTTCTCGTCCGTTCATATAATTTGTGGTTATAATATCTGTATTATTATGCCTAAATAAATTAATATTAAGCTTGATAACTATTATAGAGGGTATTGGAATTGTTTATTATAACCTATCTTCTTAGTTATCAATTTTTATTCTAATTTAATTTATTAGCACATAACTATTATTATATATATGTACTAATTAAACAAATACACGCTTTTGAAGATTAAATAGTAATCTATTCTTTCCCAAATTGGGGCATTTAAGATTTTCTGTGCAGTCCTGTTGATCTAATGGTCCAGCACAAGTCCCTCATTACAATGATTTAAAGGCAATTTGATAGGGTCAATAGAAGAGAAACAGGCATCCAATCAATGAAAGAGAGAACTTAATAAATGAAAGTGGAGAACTTCAAATAGTACTTTACTAGTTTACTACTGCTCTGACATTTTCATAAATAAAGAAAAGGGCAGAGATATTGCCACCACCTAAGCTACTTTAGGCACCACCTCCTCAACTAACCAAAGGTATTCAAACATTTCTAAAAAATAATGATTAAGAGCACCACCTTCTATCTGCCACCACCCTATCAATTTGGCTTGGACAAGCCCACTACCCAAATCAAAACACACATAATCCTTACCCGCCCTTTCTCTCTTCTCGCGTTCATACCACCTTGTGCGGCAATTGCGCCCGGTTTTCTCAATAATCAGCTGAGACTCACCGTTTGTTCCACCTCCAACGACACTCCGGCAACGATCGTCATCTTCATTGAGTTAGTTTATGATGCCTTAGCTCAAAGAAAAGATTTCACTCCAAAAAAGGTGATAATCCATTCTTCTTTTGAATCTTTGCTTCTTCTTCTTTTTTCTTGTGTTTGTCAGGTGGCATTGATCATGGTTATTGTATTTATTGATGTAGTGTTGGTATATTTAGGGTTTATTGTTCATAATGGTAATTTTTTTAAAATTTGTTTTGTTTATCGTTGTGATACATTTCAAAGTGTGCTTGTTGTTGGTGGTGTTGGTGAGAATTGTGACTTTGTGGTGATGAACAAAGTTGTGGGTTCTTCTAGGGTTAGTTGTGGTATGTATTGTTGGTGATGATTTGGGGGATGGTGGTGACCATTTGGTTTTTTTAAGTATATATTTGTTTGATTTTCATCATTGTTGTTTTTATTAGCATAAATTACTATGTTTACTAACTCAATATTGTTATAGGTATTCCATTCGATTTGGTAGCATCAGAAAGTTTTTTTTCAAATATCTTCAACTATATAGGAATGAGCAGTGAGGTCAGTCTTTGTGCTTCTAAATGTATAGTTACATATATTTGATGAAATATTTATATGTTAATATGTGTATTATATGTGCAGAGGTCAATAGTACAATTAAATTTAAATGTAGATGATTACATTCCGGGGGAGGAGGAGAGTATCCCCATCAAAGAGGTCATCCCGGCCGAGGCTAATCCCAATGTAGACACCACGGAACCTTTCACAACATCTATGGTAATTTGTGTCATTTAATTATGTAGTCTCATATTCTCCTCAAATGTACATATACAGTCTTTAGGGTAAAGACACTAACGATCATCTTCTTGTTTTTTTTAGGGGTTTGATAATCGAACGGAATTAATCGATTGGATGAAGAGAATCGGCAGGAATGTTGGGGTGATTGTGGTGATTGGCCGCTCAGAAGTTACAAGTCATCGTAGGCCAGCACGCGTTGATTTAATATGTGAAAGAGGGGGCAAGTTTGACACGCGACCAAGGATCAGATTTGTAGACAAAAAAATCATAGTGAAGCGTCAAACCGGATCAAAAAATGTGGGTGTCCATTTAAATTGAGGGCAATTGAAAATTCTGGGAAATGGTTTTCAAGAGTCATTTGTGGTATACACAATCACCCCCTCATCCAGGATTTTGAGGGTCATTCATATGCTGGAAAATTGCTAGACGAAGAGTATTCTGTATTACAAGGCATGTCTGTGAGTGGCATGCGTCCTCGGGACATCCTAACCCACTTGAAGAGTCGAGATCCTACTAATGTTAGCTCAATAAGAAACATATATAATGCACGGACGAAGTTGCGTATTCAAGAAACTTGTGGTCGTACAAACATGCAACAACTGATGAAGTTGATATACGAGCATGGGTATATTGAGCGACATCGAATGGAGGCAGAGGGTGAGGTGGTGTCTGACATTTTTTTTGCTCATCCTACATCCATACAGCTTATTAGAGCATTTCCGCTTGTCTTTATAATGGATTGCACTTACAAGACAAACCGATATAGATTGCCCCTCCTCGAAATAGTTGGAATCACATCGACTGGGAAGACGTTTGCTGCCGCCTTTGTATACTTGAGAGCGGAGAAAGAAGATAACTTCGCATGGGCGTTGGAGTGCTTCAAAACACTTTTTGATGAATCCCCCCCTCCAAAGGTCATAATCACTGACCACGAGCTCGGACTGATGAAGGCTATTTCTGTAGTCTTTCCAAACACTATGAATTTCTTATGTCGTTGGCATATTGAGAAGAACATTGTGAAAAATTGCAAAAAAGCATTCTCCGAAGAAGCATGGAAAAACTTTATGGATGCATGGTCCCAAGTGATGAGGGCTTCAAGCGAAGAAGATTACACAAGAAAATTGACTTTTTTTGCAAATGAGTTTGAAAATTATCCACATGTTATCTCTTACATTCGGGCCACGTGGTTGGACAAGCATAAGGAAAGATTTGTGTCTGCATGGACTAATAGACACATGCACCTCGATAACAGTACCACTAATCGTGTTGAGGGTCATCATGCAAAGCTAAAGAAGTATTTGGGCACATCTATTCAGAATTTTGTAAATTCATGGCAGACAATTCACAACTTGTTGAAGTTGCAGATTTTTGACATTCGGGCCTCGCTTGAGGAGAGCCTTACGAAGATTCCCCATAAGTATCGAGGCTTCCTGTTTCAGGATCTCATTGGTGTGGTTTCCATATACGCCCTTCAAAAGATCGAGCATGAGGTGCATGCTAGTGATGGGGTTGGTCCGAACAATAATATATGCAACCATGTGATCCATACAACTTGTGGTCTACCATGTGCACACAAGATTGCTGAATACAGGCATAAGAGTTGTCCAATTCCTCTATCGGTCATCCATCCATTTTGGCGTAAACTCTGTATGACTCCATTCATTGAAGACTATTCCGATGTGGTTGATATTGCGCCAGAGATTGAACTACTCATGAAACGGTTCACAACTGGGAATATGGTCCAAAGAAAGGAAATAAAAAAAAGTTTAAAAAAGTTGAGTGAACCGGCTGCGACACTCTTATTAGAGCCCACTGTCAAAGTGAACACTAGGGGCCGTAAGAAAAATGGAAAGAAAAGGGCTAAGGCCATCGAAGAGGAGTCAACCAAGAGAAATCCAAGTGGTTTTGAATATGTTCTTCAATCAGTTGAGAGATCCATTGCTTCAGAAGCGTTTCCTCCTGCACACTCGCAAATGAAGAATCGACCACTTACTAAGCAATCCAAGATAGATGTGCAACGATCAAGACTTCTTTGTCATCGGTTCATCGGGTGCTCCCAATATAAGAATGAATTTCCAGATTTCTTGTCTCCTTTTATAGTTGACATTCGTGACGTACCCGGAGATGGCCACTGCGGGTATCGAGTGGTTGCTGCATTTCTGGGGATGTCGAATGAAGGTTGGCGTGATGTCAGGAATGATCTTCTTTTGGAGATTGAGCAACACCCAGATGAATACAACTTAGTGTTCTATGGGTTGGACCGTGTAGAGGAGGTAAAGAGGAGTCTACGATGTCAAACTTCAATTGCAGGCAGGGAGCACTGGATGACAATGCCCGAAATGGGTTATGTCATCTCATCATATTACAAAATTGTAGTTGTACTCATATCTATGAATCAATGTTTGACTTTTTTTCCAATAAGAGATCCTCCACCTCCTGCATCTTCACACCGGATCCTATGTATTGGTTATGTTGGAGGCTGCCATTTTCAAGGTTTGGAGTTAACTCCGGATGCTCCTTTACCTCCAGTTACAACGACTTGGGAAAGATTCCATTTGGACAGCGCGAGCTCTTGGGTGACGCCGTACATTAGTCGAATGGAGGTATTCAGAAGTCTAGCTGGTAGCAATGTTGCTTTGGTCGACGTCGTGGACCTTGTTTAGCTACAAAAAACCATCACATTTTGTGTAAGACCGTATTTTTGTTAAGTCTTACATAGAGATGTTTGTGTTTATATTGTGGAGCTGTATATCTTTTGTATATGACAACAGTCATTCATTTTGTATGTAATAGGTAGGTTAGCTCCAAATTAGAAAGTGTTCATTTTGTATGTAATAGGTGGGTAAGGTCTGCCCACTGTTCTGAATATCTTATAGTAGAAAGTTTGGGAATTTGTGTTTGATGTTATATTATGGTGGGAATTTGACATTGACTCCATTGCATTAATGAAAGAAAAAGTTATCTCTAAAGACATACAAACCTATATTTCTGGACGTGTAGACACACTGAATGTCTACACTTATTATATTTCCTAGACATCCCTTATGTCGAGGAGAACAGAAGAATTAATCCATAGGTTCTGGAATGAGTTAGACACCCATGCTGTCTATGAATTAATAAAAGCTATACATTATGATTGTCGATGGAAAAAGTATGAAAATCCATAGGTTCTGGAATGGGTTAGACAAACACAATGTCTAGGTTGTTACATATTTTAGACAATAATCATGTCTACAGAAACAGAAAAATAAATCCATAGGTTCTGGAATGGGTTAGACATACGCGTTGTCTATGTTTTGTGGATAAACTAGACAATTTTTATGTCTATGGAAACAGAAAAATAATCCGCAGGTTCTGGAATGGGTTAGACATACGCAATGTCTAATATGTCACATTTCCTAGACAATATTTCTGTCTATGGGAACTGAAAAATAATCTATTGGTTCTGGAATGGGTTAGACATATTAACTGTCTATGTTTTCACATTTCCTAGACAATGATTCTGTCTATGAAAACAGAAGAATCAATCCATAGGTTCTGGAATGGGTTAGACATATTCCGTGTCTAAGTTTACAAATTTACTAGACAATGCTGATGTCTATAGAAACAGAAAAATAATTCATAGGTTCTGGAATGAGTTAGACATATTCAGTGTCTAATTGTGCAAATATCCTAGATAAATATTTTGTCTATAGAAACAGAAAAAGAATCTATCGGTTCTGGAACCGGTTAGACATATATAATGTCTAAGTTTTCAAATATTCTAGACAATTATTTTGTCTACGAAAAAAGAAAAATAATCCATAGGTTCTGGAATGGATTAGACATCCTAAGTGTCTAAGTTTAGAACTTTATTAGACAATGGTTCTGTCTATGGAAACAGAAAAATAATCCATAGGTTCTGGAATTGATTAGACATATTCAGTGTCTAAGTTTAGAACTTTACTAGACAACGCTTCTGTCTATGGAAACAGAAAAATATTCCATAGGTTCTGGAATGGGTTAGACATATTCAGTGTCTATGTGTGTAAATTTTCTAGACAATGAATATGTCTATGAAAACAGAAAAATATTCCATAGGTTCTGGAATGGGTTTGACATATTCAGTGTCTAAGTTTTTGTGTTTCCTAGACAATACGCAAGTCGATGGAAATAGAAAAATTAATGACATACTTTCTGAAATGGGTTAGACATAGTGAGTGTCTAACTTTTTAAACTTCCTAGACAATACTCAAGTCGATGGAAACAGAAAAATCAATGATATACTTGCAATGGAAACCATCGATACCACCATTCAAATAAACAAGTCCACTGTTTAAAGTAAGATATTTGCATCCAAAACCATCAATACCACCATTCAAATAAACATCCACACTGTTTAAAGTAAAATACTTGCATTCAAAACCATCAATACCACCATTCAAATAAACATCCACACTGTTTTTAATAAGATACTTGCATTCAAAACCATAGATACCACCATTCAAATAAACAACCACACTGTTTAATGTAAGATAGTTATTCACTTTGAACAAGTGATCCTACAAAAATCATATAATACACAACTGATTTGTTCATTGTTGTTACTTAAATAAACATCCATTTCAACAAATCGATGAAAAAGCAAAATGATTTGTTGAATCTATAAGCTCCAATTATATATCAATTGTTGTTCAACCTCTTAGAACGACGATCTCTAGTCGGTGACTTTGGGGGACCTGACGACGACGGAAGTGGTACATTGTCTTGACAATAATCCAATACATTTTGCATGTGCCTTTGCCAAACATTCGCTGTATGTCGACCTTGTGCGAGTGGTTGCAAGTATTGTGATATATGAGTTCGCTACACAAGAAAGAAACATTAATGCGTTAATAAAGCTATTAGATTTTATCATTTATTTATAAATGAGAATCATACTTACCCAATCCTCTTGTGGTGTGGTAGAACACAAATTCCCACTATACCTAAAAAATTTTCTACTCTCTGGCTTTGATATAGAAGGGTGGATAACTCTTCTGAACCACCCCATATAATTTGACATTGTGTCCCATTGCTTGATATTCTGGTGGCCTCTTGTTCTCAGACCTAAAAGTACGTCCTCCCACTGCTCCATTTGAGTGACATTACTTCCATATGTCACTCGGTAACTGCTAGCTAAGCGTGATCTTCTTGTCTTTCCAATGGGTTGAATCGGCTCTCCTGGGATGGATTGGACATGACCAAGCTGTCGGAGGTATCTATCTGGCATATATGGCTCAGAAATCCTATTGGCGACCAGACAACCTTTGAAGAACGCAAAATCTTGTAATGGAGAACGATCACGTGTGGGCAGGTATGGATTGAAATCAATCTACGAAATGTATAAAATTGGGAAAGTTAAAGAAATAATAACTACCCACTTTTATTTTGCATTTACAATAAAATATAATACTTGTTCTGCTTCCAATGAATCAAACATTTCCCTTATGAGAACAACGTTGTTCTTCTGCAATCCATGTTATATATGTGTCACTTTTTAGCCTGCTGGTAACCGTTGGAGCGTTCTGGCAGTTTTTTGTTTTTTTTCGATTTTCGATCGGAACCGCTAATTTTTGGACTGTTAGCTATCGTCCCGAGTTAGAGGACTCCGATTGGAAATCTAACTGCATATTTGGTGTCCTGGTGCCGTTTTAGACCTCTCACGAAAATTTCGTTGAATTCCGGTAACGTTTCTGAAATTTCGCAGTTTCGGGGCGTATCCGGGTATTTTAAGTCGCCCGCTATATAAGTGGAATCTAAAAATATCCTGGCACTATTCATCATCTCCTACCTTGAGCCCTCTCTCTCCTCTCCTCCGTTTTTCTTGCTTTTGAGGCCCTTAGACCCCTCAAAGCTTAAAACCTAAAGCATAGGAAGTGTAGATCGGGTCCCGATCTACACTCCGGTGCTTTCAAATCCGGATTCCGGTGAGATTTGCCCCTCCGTCCCCCCTCTCTTCTCCTCTGTTTTGGCTCATTTCGAAGGTAGGAGTAGATCCGGGCGTTGGAAGCCCTTTGGGAGAGGTTTCGGTGCGCGGAGAGCAACCGGATTTCCTTTCCTCCCCTTGGTAAGCCTCTTTTTCCTCTCTTTCTTGCTTAGATGTATGCTAGGAGGGTGGAAATGGGGTTGGGTGGAGGTTGGCGGCGGTGGGTGGCCGTCGGAGGGCTGTGGGAGGCGGTCGGAGGCTGTGGTGGGGGTCGGAGGTGGGTGGTAGAGGAGCTCGGGCTGGCAGGCGTGCAGCTCGGGCTGGCAGGCTGCTGTCTCGGGCAGGGCAGCAGCGCAGGGGGTGCGGCGCAGTGGCTGGCGCGGATGCGCGCGCGCGTGCGCGCGGGCGTGCGCGCGTGCGTGCGCTCGGGCGGTGCTGGGGGCCAGCAGGGCTGGGCGTGCGGGCCCTCGGCTGGCGCTGGGGGCCAGCAGGGCTGGGCGTGCGCGCTGGGCAGGCTGCAGGGCTAGCTCGGGTAGGCTGGGAGCAGGTGCACCAGTTTGCCCGGGCGTGCAGTGTGTCCGGGGCTTGCGGGCAGATGCTCGGCAGGCTGTCCGGGCTCGCGGGCCGGGGGCTCGGCGGTGCGCCCGAGGCGGGTGGCCGTGCGTGCAGTTGCCCGGTGGGCTCGGGAGTGAGTCGGGATGCTCGGATACGCGTGCGTACGGGCCGTATGTACGTTTATCCGAGTGTAAGTTATTTTAGATTATTTTTGTGTATTTATGTATTGTTCTCACCATATTGAATGTCTGTCTTGCAGATCTAGACGAACGGTCGCGCGACAACCCCGATCTCTGGTGAGTGGGACAATCCAACCCAGTAGGGAGGTGTTATACGCACTTGGGCGTATACCGACCTCTCCTGGGGCACCATGGATAGATATTGGCATGTGTAATATGTATATCATGCGAGCATGATTTAATTGTAGAATGCATGTTACCCTAGACTTTGCATGTTAGGGACTTGCACCCTTAGGATATGTGTATGAGCCATGCAGCATGTCCCCTGGTTCCATGTTAGGAAGCCCGACCGATGCATGTGCCCTACTAGTTTATTTATTAAATTAAATACTAGTATTCGTTAAAATTGCATGTTATAGTGAATACTATAGGGGAGGGGCCTTGCGAGGACAGCGGTGAGACCCGGGTTAGGGTACATCGTGTTCCTTGTTTGGTTGTCGGGGTGTCCTATAACGGGAACTCACGCTGCCCTCCCGAGTTTCTTTCCCCAACGATATTCCACCCTGTTATAACCTTATGCATGTTCCCCGCATCGTAGTTATGCGCCCTGGTGGGTTCTGAGGAATTCAGAACATTAGTGTTGTTATGGTGTGTTGTCTGCGGATCCGAGTGGATCATATGCGATGGATAGGCTGTTCTGTTCCCTTCGTTGGATCCGTGTAGAGACTACCTCAGCGTTAGACAGGTTGTCCCGTGCAGGGGCTCCCAGTAGTAGGCGCCTCCTGATTTGGTAGAAGGACTGTGCTGAACATGGGAGTGGCCAAACGACCTACGGAGTGAGGAGAGACTATCGGTGGACCAAGGGTGACCAACAGCCTAGTCAGTCCCAAGAGCCTAGGTCACCTGTTGAGGGTGAGGGTGAGGGTATGGTGGGCCGGCGATGTGGCAACCCACTGGATTGTAAGTCCCAAAATCCTATGTCACCCATTGAAGGGTGAGGGTGAGGGTGTAGCGGGTTGGCGGAAGCGACCCGTTGGTTTTGGTGCAGTTAGTCCCAATATCCTTGGTCACCCCTTGAGGGGTGAGGGTGAGGGTGTAGCGGGTTGGCGGAAGCGACCCGCTGGTTGTGTGTAGCCAGTCCCAATATCCTTTGTCGCCCATTGAAGGGTGAGGGTGAGGGTGTAGTGGGTTGGCGATTGAGCAACCCACGGCTTTGAGTTGTTGCTATCATTGTTGTGGCTTGAGTAATGTAATTGTGGATGATAAGGATTATCTGGTTGTGGTCAATATTGTCTGTGATGCATGGGTTGTGCCGTTCACTGAGCGTGTGGCTCACCCCTCGCATAATATTTTTCTTCAGTGTCATCTGAGTCGGATCTGGAGGAGGAGCTCCCCGAGGGACTTCATCAGTAGCGGAGTAGCGCCACGTCCCGCGAGTTTCTGAGGCTATCAGCATCCCTTGTACCAGTATGTATTATTTTCCGTGCTTGGGCACGCGTTTGTGTTGTATTTGGATGTCTTTGTATGTATATTGGCTCTCACAGGACATGTGATTATGTATGGAGTCTGTAGTGTGTTTTGATTACAGATTCAGTCTTTAGTTATCCGCATTTGGTGTATATATCATGTCAGCCCTGCTTTTGTTGTCTGTGTGTCATTCTGGCTGCTTGTGTATGATATTATTGACCTCCTGTGTAGATTCTGATATTTTATATACACTTGCCGCGTACCGGGGATGCCCGGGGCGTGACAAATTGGTGGTATCAGAGCCTGGTCCTGTCAGAGCCAATGGTCTTCTTTCGTAGAGATGAGTCCTAGGATTTTGATATGAGTATTCTGATCCTAGTGTCTGGTTTTCTTAGGATTGCTGATATGCTTCCTCGTGGAGGACGGCGCGGACATGGTCCCTCTCGACCTTTGGAGGTTTCCGGACCTGCTAGAGGCGAGGATGCTACTGGAGAGTCCACGGCTGTGAGGCCAGGATCGGCGCAGGAGCCTCCCGCACGGGAACGTGCGTTCGCTCGGATAGCGGATTCGTTGGAGACTCGGATCAAGGCACTGGAGGCGCAGACCAGAGCGTTGGTAGAGCAGGCGCGGGAGATCCGGGAGCTGAGGGCGGCCCGTGATGCAGTTCCACAGGTCCCCTTGGCAGCAGATCCGTCTGTGGTACCCGAAGTACCCCCAGTCCCCGTGGTGATTCCAGCGGCGAGGGTTCAGGATCCCCTGGCGAGGGAGGTGGGGCTAGAGGCTGCAGCGCGGGTGCAGCAGTGTAGCCTCGCAGCCTTTCTGAAGCTCCACCCTCCCGAGTTCTATGGCCAGTTGGCGGATCCCCTTGCCCCAGAGCGATGGTTGATGGAGGTGGAGGTGATCTTCTCGACCATGCTTTGCACCGATCGCCAGCAAGTCTCTCTGGCCACCTTCATGCTGAAGGGTAGCGCTGCCGACTGGTGGGCTACCCGAGTGGTGGACATTCCAGAGGGAGTGGAGCAGCTTTCTTGGGCAGGATTCTGGAGGTATTTCCTGGAGGAGTACTTCCCGTTCTCGGCGCAGCAGATCGTGGTGCAGGAGTTTGAACGGTTGACGCAGGGCTCTATGTCTGTCGCCGACTACTCCACGCGCTTCACGAGGCTATCCAGGTTCGCTCCAGCTTTGGTGATGGACGAAGAGGCGCGGTGCCGCCGTTTCGAGCTTGGTCTCTGCAGCGCCATTCGGGTGCATGTCTCCTCCCAGGCTTTCTCGAGGTTCTCGGACTTGGTGTCTCGGGCGAAGACAGTCGAGCGAGACCTCGGGATCATCGCGGGGGTTCCGACCCATTCTGCAGATCAGGGTCCTTCCGGGAGTCGGGACCAGGGGCAGCGTAAGAGGAGGAGGCCCCGTTTTGATCAGTCAGCGGCTGTCTCTCCTCCAGCGGATGCGGTGCCAGCGTGGGATCCAGCACCCATTGCGGCAGTGCCCATCCAGTCCTGGCGGCCGGAGAGGCGGCGCTGTTTCCATTGTCAGCGCATCGGGCATATCAGATACAATTGCCCTGATGCTGGCCGACCCTGTGTGCTACCTCAGCAGTGGCAGCCGGCGGGGCGTGCTCCTGCTCCTCTGCCGCAGTTTGTTCAAGGCAGAGTTGCAGCTCTTTCGGCTGAGGAGGCGCAGGTTTCGGGCGTCATGGTTCGAGGTAATGTTTTGTTTCCCTAGCTCCCTATGAATATATATGTGTGTTGGTTGCTGTTAAGCATGTGTGTATTATCTCGTTGAGCGGGTAATGAATGTGGTTGTTCGAGTTAAAGAGGCCGGGTTGTAGCCGTCCTGGCAGGAGGCTCTCATCCGTAGGTACCGCCGATGCAGTCGGAGGGGTACTGATCGTGGGAGTATGTCAGGTAGGGGCTAACCCGGAAATGGATAAATGAATGGTGCCGCGAGCGTGGAATCGCTCTCCCCTTCGTTGGATTCGTGTAGTACAGCCCCGGCGTTAGACAGGCCCCCGGTCAGAGGACCAGGCGAGCTACGGAGCGGGGAGAGGCTACCGGTGGACCGGGGGTGTAGAGCAGTCTAAGTCTCTCCCAAAGTCCCAAAATGCCTCCCTTCGGGAGTGAGGGTGTGGATGAGGCGAAGACGGGTCGCTCGTGACCAAATTGTTCATGCGACCATTCCCGATGATGTTGGGTCCGGTCTTGAGATGGATGTTGAAGGATGTCGGTGGGTGATTATCTAGATGTAGATGATCAAGTGCGATGGGTGGTATTCTTTAGGGCTGATGTCTTCTTCTAGTGTTCCTTTCTGGATTAAGGGGGCCTTGTGAGGTCAGCGTTGAAACCCGGGCTAGGGTACTTCGTGTTCCTTGTTTGGTTGTCGGGGTATCCTATATCGGGATTTCATGCTGCTTTCCCGAGGTTTCTTTTCCCAGTCAAGGGATACCCTGGAAGCATCAGCTGGTGATGGATCAGGTGTGAGTTTTGGTTGGTGGTTAAGGCCTTTTGGGCTGAGTGATTTCTGGTAAAGGCATATCTGTGGACCCGGGCAAGACGCTCGTCGCGTCTTATTGGCGTCGACCGTCGAACCCTGCTAGGATTCGGAGCTTCCCGAGTTGGCGGGTTATTGCAGGAAGCTTGACGAGGGTCTCTCGAAGATAGCTGTTCCTCTTAACCGCCTTACTTGGAAGGATGTCCGGTTCGAGTGGTCCCCGTCTTGCGAGGAGAGCTTCCTGGAGTTTACTCGGAGGCTCACCTCAGCGCCAATTCTTACCTCTCCGTCTTGGAGTGGTGGGTTCGCAGTTGGGTAAGGGTGTGTCCGCGATCCTGCTCACGTCGTCCCGTTCGAGCCGCTTGTTTCTGAGCCGGACAGTCATTCGTGGAGCAGTTGATTGAGATCATGGACCGCCGCGTGAGGAGGCTCTGCACCAAGACCGTCCAGTTGGTCGAGGTGCAATGGCAGCACCGTTCCGGTGTCAAGGACACATGGAAGCTCATGGATGCCAGGTGTGACGCGTATCCGCATCTTTTCTCCTCCTAGATGTTTTTGCATATTTTGAGGACAAAATTTCCTAAGGGGGGAAGAATGTTATATATGTGTCACTTTTTAGCCTGCTGGTAACCGTTGGAGCGTTCTGGCAGTTTTTTGTTTTTTTTTCGATTTTCGATCGGAACCGCTAATTTTTGGACTGTTAGCTATCGTCCCGAGTTAGAGGACTCCGATTAGAAATCTAACTGCATATTTGGTGTCCTGGTGCCGTTTTAGACCTCTCACGAAAATTTCGTTGAATTCCGGTAACGTTTCTGAAATTTCGCAGTTTCAGGGCGTATCCGGGTATTTTAAGTCGCCCGCTATATAAGTGGAATCTAAAAATATCCTGGCACTATTCATCATCTCCTACCTTGAGCCCTCTCTCTCCTCTCCTCCGTTTTTCTTGCTTTTGAGGCCCTTAGACCCCTCAAAGCTTAAAACCTAAAGCATAGGAAGTGTAGATCGGGTCCCGATCTACACTCCGGTGCTTTCAAATCCGGATTCCGGTGAGATTTGCCCCTCCGTCCCCCCTCTCTTCTCCTCTGTTTTGGCCCATTTCGGAGGTGGGAGTAGATCCGGGCGTTGGAAGCCCTTTGGGAGAGGTTTCGGTGCGCGGAGAGCAACCGGATTTCCTTTCCTCCCCTTGGTAAGCCTCTTTTTCCTCTCTTTCTTGCTTAGATGTATGCTAGGAGGGTGGAAATGGGGTTGGGAGGAGGTTGGCGGCGGTGGGTGGCCGCCGGAGGGCTGTGGGAGGCGGTCGGAGGCTGTGGTGGTGGTCGGAGGTGGGTGGTAGAGGAGCTCGGGCTGGCAGGCGGGCTGCTGTCTCGGGCAGGGCAGCAGCGCAGGGGGTGCAGGCGCAGTGGCTGGCGCGGATGCGCGCGCGCGTGCGCGCGTGCGTGCGCTCGGGCTATGCTGGGGGCCAGCAGGGCAGGGCGTGCGGGCGCTCGGCTGGTGCTGGGGGCCAGCAGGGCTGGGCGTGCGCGCTGGGTAGGCTGCAGGGCTAGCTCGGGTAGGCTGGGAGCAGGTGCACCAGTTTGCCGGGCGCGCGAGGGCGTGCGCGCGGGTGCGCGCGCGGGCGTGCGCCCGGGCGTGCAGTGTGTCCGGGGCTTGTGGGCAGATGCTCGGCAGGCTGTCCGGGCGCGCGGGCCGGGGGCTCGGCGGTGCGCCCGAGGCGGGTGGCCGTGCGTGCGGTTGCCCGGTGGGCTCGGGAGTGAGTCGGGATGCTCGGATACGCGTGCGTACGGGCCGTATGTACGCTTGTCCGAGTGTAAGATATTTTAGATGTATTTTTGTGTATTTATGTATTGTTCTCACCATATTGAATGTCTGTCTTGCAGATCTAGACGGACGGTCGCGCGACAACCCAGACTTTGGTGAGTGGGACTTATACGCACTTGGGCGTATACCGACCTCTCCTGGGGCACCATGGATAGATATTGGCATGTGTATATGTATATCATGCGAGCATGATTTAATTGTAGAATGCATGTTACCCTAGACTTTGCATGTTAGGGACTTGCACCCATAGGATATGTGTATGAGCCATGCAGCATGTCCCCTGTTTCCATGTTAGGAAGCCCGACCGATGCATGTGCCCTACTAGTTTATTTATTAAATTAAATGCTAGTATTTGTTAAAATTGCATGTTATAGTGAATATTATAGGGGAGGGGCCTTGCGAGGACAGCGGTGAGACCCGGGTTAGGGTACACCGTGTTCCTTGTTTGGTTGTCGGGGTGTCCTATAACGGGAACTCACGCTGCCCTCCCGAGTTTCTTTCCCCAACGATATTCCACCCTATTATAACCTTATGCATGTTTCCCCGCATCTTAGTTATGCGCCCTGGTGGGTTCTGAGGAATTCAGAACATTAGTGTTGTTATGGTGTGTTGTCTGCGGATCCGAGTGGATCATATGCGATGGATAGGCTGTTCTGTTCCCTTCGTTGGATCCGTGTAGAGACTACCTCAGCGTTAGACAGGTTGTCCCGTGCAGGGGCTCCCATTAGTAGGCGCCTCCTGATTTGGTAGAAGGACTGTGCTGAACATGGGAGTGGCCAAACGACCTACGGAGTGAGGAGAGACTATCGGTGGACCAAGGGTGACCAACAGCCTAGTCAGTCCCAAGAGCCTAGGTCACCTGTTGAGGGTGAGGGTGAGGGTATGGTGGGCCGGCGATGTGACGACCCACTGGATTGTAAGTCCCAAAATCCTATGTCACCCATTGAAGGGTGAGGGTGAGGGTGTAGCGGGTTGGCGGAAGCGACCCGTTGGTTTTGGTGCAGTTAGTCCCAATATCCTTGGTCACCCCTTGAGGGGTGAGGGTGAGGGTGTAGCGGGTTGGCGGAAGCGACCCGCTGGTTGTGTGTAGCCAGTCCCAATATCCTTTGTCGCCCATTGAAGGGTGAGGGTGAGGGTGTAGTGGGTTGGCGATTGAGCGACCCACGGCTTTGAGTTGTTGCTATCATTGTTGTGGCTTGGGTAATGAGATTGTGGATGATAAGGATTATCTGGTTGTGGTCAATATTGTCTGTGATGCATGGGTTGTGCCGTTCACTGAGCGTGTGGCTCACCCCTCGCATAATATTTTTCTTCAATGTCATCTGAGTCGGATCTGGAGGAGGAGCTCCCCGAGGGACTTCATCAGTAGCGGAGTAGCGCCACGTCCCGCGAGTTTCAGAGGCTATCAGCATCCCTTGTACCAGTATGTATTATTTTCCGTGCTTGGGCACGCGTTTGTGTTGTATTTGGATGTCTTTGTATGTATATTGGCTCTCACAGGACATGTGATTATGTATGGAGTCTGTAGTGTGTTTTGATTACAGATTCAGTCTTTAGTTATCCGCATTTGGTGTATATATCATGTCAGCCCTGCTTTTGTTGTCTGTGTGTCATTCTGGCTGCTTGTGTATGATATTATTGACCTCCTGTGTAGATTTGATATTTTATATACACTTGCCGCGTACCGGGGACGCCCGGGGTGTGACAATCCAGGATTATTTCTACAGTCCTTCCATAGAGCCATTCGAGGCAATTCCCTGTGTACACGAATCTCATCTCCTGGCCTGAGAACAGGAAAGTGTTCGTACACCCATGCCTATATTCATGAAATCAATTACGCAAATGATCATTTATGTTAATATAATGTTGTTATAGAAATTTAAGATATAAGTTAATAATACCTGAATTAAAGTGAGGTAACCAGAAATTGATTTGCACTTTGCCCTTGATGCCATCCCGAGTTGACGATACAAGTGAACTAAAGTAGCTGCGCCCCAAGCATATTCCTTTACCTTGTCTAGATCCTCAAGATACTGAAGATACTCCACAGAGACATATGTGCCAGTCTTATCAGCAAAAATGGTGCAACCCAATAGATATAAGAGATATCCTCGAACAGCACACTCAATGCTATGCGTGGGCATTGAACTGGTCTTCTTAGCCAGATTGTCCTTCAGCCAAGACAATCTGACTAATCTTCCATTGAATGTTTCCAATTCAACAGAAATGTTAGTGGGATTGAGGTGAAGTGCTCTGTGAACTAATTTCACAACTTCTTCTGTCTTTATAATGACTGGCTTGGACACTGCACGACCCATTACTGGAATACCTACGATCTGATCTACATCGTCCAAGGAGATGCCCATTTCCCCGAATGGTAGATGGAATGTGTTTGTTTCTGGGTGCCACCTCTCAACCATTGCAGAAATTAAATGACAATTTACTGTTTTGAAGCTCCATTGAACCAATGGTAGGAGACCACTCCCCCTGATTATATTCATGAATTCAATGGACTCATCATCTAAACTCCAACTATCCAATTGGGTAACAGGCTGTCGACATCTCAACATGGAACGCTTCTGTGCAAAAATATATTCAAAATTACATTAAATTCTATTTATCATAAACAAACAAATGCAATAAAGTTCTACAACATGCTGCATTAGATCAACTTCAAATTTTAGAAAAACAAAATCAATATACATTAATACGGAAAATACAAAACCATTATACATTAAAAAGAGATGCAAAAATGTGAAAACAAAGGGGACATGACACTACTTCAATTCCAACACGGAATGGAAGAAAAGAAAATAAGCTTCATGGCATGAGTAAAAAAATTCATAAGGATCCAACAAGGAATCTAATCACGAGAGAGAGAAAGAGAGAGAGAGAGATGTATAATTATCAAGGCTTGAAAAGCACAAAAAGATATTAGTGCAAAATAATATCCAAACTACAACTTTGACAGAAAAAAGGTTTTCCAGGCAATAGAAACGATATAAAAAGCAAAGTAATTTATGCATATCTTTTCAATGATTATAATACATAAATGTTTTATCTGGTATGCATTTAAAAAATTAAAGAATATCACATATGGACAACATATAAGAACTATGATATAGAGATCAGTAAGAATAGGACCACAAATTTGCACCACATCTGACCTCAAATTATATAATAACTTAAAAAGATAAACACAAAAAGAAAATTTGTTTCATTTCTAAAGTATACAGATCGAAATGAGAACATATACATACAATAATATATCCTAGACAACAATTCTTCAGAGCAGGGGAGGGGGGGGGGGTGGAGGAGAGATTAAAATTAAGATTTAACTAAGATAACATATGATCCAATTGCAACAGCAGGAACACTTGGTTAAAAGAAACTAACAAATATTTATGGATATAATATATACCTTGCCATTCCATATACGATATGCCACATGATGTCGATAGTCAATGAGAAGCTCATTAGTTTCTGGACCACCAGGAAAAGGACCCTTCATACTACCTTCATCAATATCTGAATCTGCTTCTACCTCTACTTCTTCCCTCTCACCTTCCTCTTGTTGTTCGATCCCAACATTTTGAGAACTTGATGCCACTTCTTGAACGTATGGGATGATTGACGTTGAAGGAACATCTTTAGTTAATCTTTTAGATTGGCGTCTCCGATTTGAAGCAGTTTGTGGAACGCGTGGCTTCGGAGGCATCCTGCGAACTATTGGTTCAAATAATATATAAAAATATAAAAATAATAGACATAAAGCCTACAATCTATCAAATATCCAACTCATTGGCACCCCCACAATATAGACTATTCCCTAGCCCCCCCCCCCCCCCCCCCCCCCCAATTAATTGTTACGGCCAACATTAATGAGAAAAACTTGATAAAGAATTAGACTACAAGATAGAGACAGCCATGCACATTCTAATGATTCATCATCAAAAAAATAAAATAAACAAACCCTCACTATGGGTATTTGAAACACTAACAAACCAGTTCTAGGCTACTAATATAATTATAACAAATAACCATCCACATAGTAGATCAACTTGACAATCTAATAGAAGAAGACTCAGCCTAACATGTGCATTAACACAAGAATTCCCTTTGAAATCATATTATCATTTCGATCAACCATTTAAAGAATACACAAATCACATCAACCCACAGTAACAATTAACAAATAATACCAAAACACGTCACAAAAGATGATTCATGTACGCATCCATTAACACAAACAAAGAACAAATTGACGACTAAAGGCATTATAAAATCATATTACCCACGCCACAAATCCCTCTGAATAACTAACAAATCTGATCCAAACATGTTCAATGATGATAAAACATAGGGTTTAAACTAAACAAATGCAATCACAATCTTTTTTTTTTAATCCAAAAATAAAAAATAAATTGACTCTAAATCATATATTTTCCCAAAAATACCCTAACATACTATCAAAACCCTAACTTTGTATCAAAAAATCTCATACTTAGTAATATACAGTTTAAACCAAATATATGAAAATTCAATCACAATCATATCTTTGAATTAAAAAAATAAAAATATTCAGCCTAAACCATACATTTCTCTTTAAAAACCCTAATTTCCTATCAAAACCCTAAATTTCTAATAAAAATTTCAA